>JZKD02S1289939.1:0-12023 GCA_000966675.3 Picea glauca | reverse complement strand
TTATGGTTGCATCTCTGATATATTTCTGTTATATTACTGGATATACGCGATATCTCTGTGCATTTCTTTATTACATCTCCGCTCTCATTTCGTGCCGAAAATAATCCGGATCAGATATGGAAGTAAGTCAATCCGAAAACTAAATGAACAACTGAAGATGTGTGTGTGCGCGTCTTCCAAGTTATTGAAGTATTGTGAAGTGAAATGATTTATGAAACTTTTGTTGTGGGCATTGTTGGGAATTAGCCACTAGCCACTTTAATTCAGAAAAAATTGCATATTCAAATACCCATTGCCTTGTTTTCAATCAAGAGTCTTTTAAAGGCAATGTTGACAATCCTTAGGGTGATATGTATATGTTTACTTGACAACGGATAATGTTTATTTTGGTGTTCATTATGTGTGCACACTTGAACAATTGAATTAGCATATTTCTTTTGAACTACTACCATTTCTTTCATAATTAAAACCTAATCATTCAATGTAACCATATAAGTCAAATTTGCAAGCAATTGAAGGGAAGCCTTGCTATACTTTATTAAAGCTGGTCTACAATTGAAAAGAGTATGCCATTTACACATTTATATATCATTGTTGTGTAATAATGCCTTGTGTTCCAATAGAGAAGCCTATTTACTCATTTGGTTAAAGTGTTGGTATATGGTTAAATGAAGAGGTTATGTTGTGCTTCCACTTTACAATATATAGTATATGTGAAGGAATTTGGCTTAGAAATAGAGCATTGCAAATAGAACCATCCTTCGATGTCGTTGGAGGACAGTGAAAAGAGTAGTTTACACTTAAGATTGTACTAGGAACATAGGCCTTGTAAGTCATTCAGAAGACAAAGATCTTTGCATAAGACTAAGAATAGAGACCAAAATTTACTTCCGAGGAGTATTTGTGTTGGGAAAGCAAGCGTGCAATAGGTCCCTCCTTTATTGATCAATAAATGATATGATATGATGACTTCAAATTGTCAAATGCCTCTTCAACCATTGTCAAACTCTTTTATTACACCACAAGAAGAATTATCATGAAACTCTCATACCATTTTGTCAAATGGAATGCACCCATTGTTGATTTGGATATGATCTTATGGTTCTTGAACTACCCCGCCACTTATTTGGAAATATTAGGATACAATTCTTAATAATACACATCCAATAATTCCATAGGACTTATAATACTTGGAACAAAAATTACTCAGTCCTCAAAATAAAATATCCAATTCTACTTAATTCCTCAAACCCTTATAATTTTCCAATATGTGTTCCTCTAAGCCTTAAAGGAAGGAATGTCACAATAGACTACATCATAGCCCACACCTTATGTTCTCAATGCTCATCACTTTGAAAAGTTTCCTACTATGTCGCTAACCAACTTTGAACTACTAAGCGGTTTGCAGAGTTGGAGCAGGGAAACAACAAATGGAACCCAATCTAATCATTGAATTTGAACCCACAACCAATGGGTGTGGAATCCCCTAATGACATAAACCCTCCTTCTATAGCGAGAGTCTATTTTCATATTTTTATTGAGCTATATGTGATTGTTGTTAGGACCAACATAGATCCATCTTAATCAAAGATCAATCAAGCATTGTGAGGGCTCAAATCACNCATTTTTTATATTATGTGTACATATAAATTCTATATCTTTCACACACGCACACACACACACACACATTTATGTATGTATTTACATTTCGCTAATATATAGTATTACTATTCTTATTTGTTATTAGTATTATATTTTTTTACGTCTACATAGATGACGAAGTGTTACCCACATGACAACATCTCTATCATACCGAGTTGTGGAAACACCTTTCAACGCAATCATAAGTTTGGCTTGGCAATGCATTGATTTCAACGTGGAGTTCTTAAGTTTGTTTTTACGAGGCATTGATTTCAACATGCATTGGTTATGTTTGTGTTTGTGTTGCATTGATTTCAAGAAAGAGTTCTCATGTTTGTGTGTACATTGTATTGATTTCAACTGGGGTTTTTAGCATGGAGTTTCTAAGTTTTCTTTTATCGTCTATTGATTTTAGCATGGGTTTTTAAGTTTCTTTTTTATGGGGCATTGATTTCCGTGTAGTTATTATGTTCATTTTTACACTACAATGACTTCAACATGAATTCCTTATGTGGGTTCTTATGACACATTGATTTTCAACATATGATCTTTATGTATGTTTTGATGGTTCTTTGAGGTCCTTATGTATGTTACTAAGGTGCATTGATTTCAACATAGGGTTCGGGTTCATATGTTGGCAAAGTGCTTGAGAAAGAATACACATTAATATGTTATTCCTAGGCTCTAAAGTTACAAGGTTAAGGAGGTCATATGAACTGTTTAGGACTCTCTTCACTTAGATGTTTACACATAACATTTAAAAGTGTAAAAGTCTTTAACTTACCTATTTATTAGGAATGGTACCTAAAAGAAAAATAAAATTACTAAACAAAACTTAAAGCATTCCACCCTCCAACTCATTATACCTTAATAGCAATGCTTATAGCATGGAGTTGTTTCGTATCTCTCAAGGAATATTTACTAAGATCATTTATCAAGAGGCCCAAAGAATAGATCTTAGCTAGTGTTCCATATGAAGGATTGCTTCTATCAAACAAAGTTACTCTTAAATTCTTGCATCCCTAAACATGCAAATGCAATACATTTGTATACATTGGAAATAACATAAACAATAATAATGAGGACCCATGCACACCAAAGGGTTGGATAGTACCTGCTAATCCAAATAAGAGAAGAGAATTCCATGAATAAGGAGTTGAAACTAGTTCTTATATTGATAAAAGATAATGAGATTAATAAGATAGCGAAAGAACCCCTCTTTATAACAATAAGATGCATAAACCCTAATTGTAACTTAACTTGTATTATATAAAGGAGACCTTTGTACATATATCACCTTATTAAGAAGATATGATCTATGTTATGATCAAGTACACAACATAAATCTGATGCTTAAGATGGAACAACATGCCATGTCCTCAAAGAATAGCCATGTCAAGTTGTATGTAAATAAGTTTATGAGACCCTTGGCTCTAAATAATTTAACAAGATTAGAAGATTAGAAACATTTTCATTAAAATTCATTTTAATTTTAAAAAATCAAATGTACATAAATCCCTCTAAATTTATTAATTACCTATAGAAATCAAATCTATGAAAATGTAAACATTTTTTATCTAATATTTTAAAATAATTTACATCTCAATAATTTCATAGATTAATATTTTAAATTAAAATAAATCTATATAATATTTTTACAAAAATTAAAAAACACATCTTTTAATATAATAAAATTTCATATCACATTCTAAATGAAATTCGTTAATATATAAATATGAAGTACATTTAATCTTTTTTAATGATAGTGTTCCCTTTCTCGATAAACATCATGCCCATAAATATCGTCCCAAAACCACTGTAACTTAAATACGACGCAAATAAAGTTTGATTCCGATGCGAGAGTTTTGACATTGATGAAGTTTGATGTTGATGTGTGTGGCTGGAAAGCTCAATCTCCTGCGTTGATGCGCTATAAAGCTTTACAAAATGCGTCTAGAATTGAACCATCAAACTAGTGCGGTAGACTTGTTCTGGATTACGATAGCGCCACAAATTAAATTAAATATTACAGTGTCTGCGGGTCCAATGCCAAACCATAGCATTGCGAACAGATCAACAAGTAATAATTGAATCCAATTCAATAAAGTCCTGGGCAACTTTCTGAGCAACTTTCCCAAAGCCAATACAGTCGGAGGGATGGAATTTGATGGGAAATTGCCTGTCAAATTTTCATTGAGAAAATGGATAATGAAGTTGTCAAATCCATTAAATTTAATTTTAATTGACTGTTCCATTCCGTTTTCATTGTCAAATCCATCATCAAATTACACTGACTGTTCCGTTTTTAAATTCCAACGGTCAGAGGGATTATACGTTTTGCGTGAAGGACAAGTTAAGTGTATTTCAGTATCTTATATATTGAGTTAATGTGTTGTTGAATGTTAGTCATTCATGATAAATTGTTTCATTCATGGTGGATGAGTTTTGTGCATATGGTTGAATCAGATTTGCCCTTCAGAGTATAAGGGGAAACATTCTATTCTGAGTCATGTGGATTTCAGAAATCAATTTTTTGTTGGGGGTTTTGTCATATATCTTGCAAGATGCTCCCTTAAAGAGTATCTTATAGCCATGTTCAATGAGTTGTCCTACACTTAGCAGACTATGTTTCAGATCTGGAACATGATAGACATTGTTTATGTCTTTTTTTTCATTTTGTTTAGTAAGAATAGGTACGGTTCCTTTGCTTTGAACTTTGACTAAGGAATCATTTCCAAGTGTAATATCAAATGAGATTGAAGAATCAATGCATGAAAGTAAATCTTTGTTACCTGTCATGTGATCACTGCATCCACTGTCCAGCAACCAGAGATCTTTAGGTTATTCTTCAGTCTTTTGGCATGAGAGGAACATACCTTTTGAGGTTTCTCCCGTATGATTTGACACATGTGCTCTGCGTGAGAGATGATCTGCCTGCGTCTTCCGACATTCAGATTCATAGTGCCCATATTTTTTGCAGTAATAGCATTGTATGCTTGATCTGTCATTTGATCTTCTCCCTCTGCCTCTTTGAGGCTGAAAATTTTGATTCTGGTGTTGTTGTCTGTGACCTTGGAAATTTTGATGTTGGCTCTGTTGTCTGTTACCTCCATTCGAGTGTTGGTCACTTGTAGTACTCCCTCGTCCTTGGTGACCTCTGCCTCTCCCTCTGCTGAAGGAGAATTGAGTTTTGAAGGCATTGGCGAGTGACTCATCTGTGAGATGCAGTCTGGTCTCATGTGTCACCAGTGAACCAGTCAGTTCATCTATTGAAAAAAGTGACAGATCCTTGGATTCAAGGATTGTTGTAACAACCATTTCGAATTTCTTTGGTAAACTTTTGAGGACTTTCTCAACAATGCGTTGATCAATGATGGCTTCACCAGTCAATCTGATCTGGTTCACGATTCCCATGACTCTGGTCATAAACTGATCCACATTTTTAGACTTTGTCATTCTTAAAGTCTCGAATTGTGTCCTCAAGGTCTGTAGTTTCACTGTTTTGACTCTGTCATTGCCTTGGTAGGTTGATTTAAGGATGTCCCAGGTCTGTTTTGAAGTACCGGTGCCTGTGATTTTTGAGAAAATCGAATCATCCACAGAATTTTGAATCCATAATTTAGCTTTATTTTCTCTGTTCCTCTGAGTTGCCTGAGCAATTCTCTGTTGGTTTGTCATGGCAGCAAGGTCTGCTGGATCTGGTTCCACATATCCAAGATCCACTGGATCCTAGCACTCTTGTGCTTGCAAAAATGATTTCATTCGAAGAGACCAAAACTCATAGTTCTTTCCAAGAAGAATCGAACCTTGAGTTGGTCCTAAATTGCTAGACGTCGCCATATTTAAAGAATTTGAACAAAACAGAAAAAAAAAATTGGAAAAATTTTGTGTTTACCTGTTTCTTGCACCTAAACCAGGTCTGCTAATTTCTCTGTCCCTCAATTTGCCGAAATCTGAAATATCCCGGCGCTTATTCAAACGCCTTTTCAAGATTTCGCGTTTCGGGACTTCCTGTTTCTCAATGTCAAGAATCCTTGACCCTTCGTCCTTCCGATCTCCGAAATGTCGATTTGCCGAAATGGCTTTAACAACAATTAGCCCCAAGGCTATACCTCTGATCCATGTGACCGCTTCCCATATGACCGCAGTCCTATTTCGGAGTTTTATGACGCAAAGCGCCCAACCTCTTGTCTCTTGGATGGTCGAAATGTTGAAATGACCTTTATCGCATTAGCCCCTTAAGCTATGCCTTGGTCCATGTGACCACTACTCATAAGACCACAGTCTTGTTTCGGGGTTTCACGACTCAAGTGCCCGATCTCCTGTCCTCTTGACCCTCGAAATACCGATACACGGAATGTCGAAATGACAAAGAGTCCTTCTCATTTCGGAAAATCTCCCGAAATCCTGGATTGCTGCCACACGTCTCCTCAAGATGGACGGTCCTCCTGCGTTTCACGGTTTCGCGACTTGCAACCCCCGGTGACACAAATCCTCTGTCAACTTGAAACCCCGGTAGCCGAAATACCGACGGTTTCCTCTATCTTTGCCACGTGTCCCAACGAATGGACGGCTGTGATCTTTTTGGGATTTCGGGACTTTCGTCGTGGAGTGTCCCGACCTTCGTCAACAAGACCTCTGATATCCCGAACTCCGAAATGCCGAAATTTTGATGGCGCTTGGATGTGCTGCCACATGTCCTAACAAATGGACGGCTGTGATCTTTTCGGGATTTCGGGACTTTCGCCGTGGAGTGTCCCAACCTTCGTCAACAAGACCTCCGATATCTCGAACTCCGAAATGCCGAAATTTTGATGGCACTTGGATCTGCTGCCACGTGTCCTAATTGATGGACGGTCGAGATGATTTCGAGATTTCGCATATCGGGGTTTGGAGTGCAGTGTCATTTGCTTGTCCAACTCCCAATTCTCGATTTCGCGATAGCGTTAGATCGACGACTCACGATCTTTCTCGATCCAACGGTCTAGAATGAATCGAGATTTCGCGATTCGCGAATTCTCACGGAAATCTTCTGACCTTTACACCTGCGAGTCAGCGAAATACCAAGATCTCGCCACGTGTCCTCCTTGATGGACGGTCTAGATGATTTCGGAATTTCGTGACTTCGCAAGTCGGCTTTTCTCCTGTGCGCTCCAGAGGACTAAGCCTCGTGCACTTTCTCATGGATTCGATGGCTATCGGTCCTCTGCCCAAGATCTAACGGCTGTGATTCTTTTGCCTTTTCTGCGCTCTCCTCGTCCCTTCTGAACTGAATTTTCGCCTTAGATCTGATCGTAAGACGGATCTTACAGCTGCGATTGCTCGTTCTTGGTTGCTTTCGCGAGTTCTTTGCTATTCTTGCAAAGATTCTCTCCTGTGGAAGAAAATTCGTGAATCTTTCATAGATTTGAAAGAATTACACGAATTCTTTGAAGCATTTTGTTCTCTGCAACAATCTTTGACGGATTTGAGAGAATTCCCGAAATTCTTTAAACGATTCTACCTTCTTCAACAATCTTTCACTAATTTGAACGAATTTCTTGGAAATCTTCAAATGTTTCTGCCTCCTGCAGCTCTTCTTCGTGAATCTTTAACGAATCTGAAATTGTTCATGAATCTTTAAACTTTCTCCTTCTACAGTCTCTGCTTCCTCAATCTTTCGAGCATATAGTGCTCTGCTTCCTCATGGGAGTTTCCTGCGACGATCTTTTGAGCGAAATGCAAACGACGACTTTCTCTCCAGTCTTTGTGAAGTGGCTCGCGTCCTGTGCTCTCGTTCACAGTGTAAGCTCTGTGATGTTTGAGGATCGGGTTGCTCTCCAGTTTGTGTGAAGAGGCTTACTATTGAAGCTCTGATACCATGATAAATTGTGAAGCAAGAAATGCAGAGAGAAAGAATAGAGCAGAAATAGTATTCAGTATATTGAGAATGTAAGAAGAAAGTACAATGAGAAGAGTTAATGAAGAAGTGATGTGCAAAAGGAAAATAACTGAGCTAAATAGGCTCAAGCAAATCAAGAAAAGAAAGTACAACTGGCAGTGTACAGTCAACCTGTTGAGGTTACATTATATTTAACAATTCATATATTTCAACTTATGTAATGACATAGGTACAATTTGTACATATCCCTCTTTAGTATAAGGTAAGTAATAATCAGCCTGCTATGCAACATTTAATACTGTTGTTGGTATATACATTGTTATTGTTATTGGATCATTTTGGTATATAAGAGATGTATCTGATTGTGTATATACCACCTACTTTAGCATTGAATGGTGAGCAGCAGGCGAGCAATAATCAACGTGTTGTGCAGCATCAGCATCAACGTGTTGTGCGAGCAATACTGTGTTGCTCAATGTAAGTCATTCATATATGTACCAACATATGTACAACTCGTACATATCTCTCCTTAGTTGAAGGTAAGCAATAATCAACTCGCTGTGTAGCATTCAATGCTACTGTTGCTGGTATATACATTGTTGGATCATTTTGATATATATTTCCAGATATATCCAATGTTGTATGTACCATCTGCTTTAGCATTGAATGGTGAGCAACAGGCAAGCAATAATCAGCGTGCTGTGCAGCATCAACATTCAATGCTATGATGGTGTATGTACCATCTTCTTTAGCATTGAATGGTGAGCAGCAGGCTGATTATTGTTGGCCTGGATGATAGAGATAGGCACCAAATGAATAGTTTGGCCAGGGATATNATTCTGGTGTTGTTGTCTGTGACCTTGGAAATTTTGATGTTGGCTCTGTTGTCTGTTACCTCCATTCGAGTGTTGGTCACTTGTAGTACTCCCTCGTCCTTGGTGACCTCTGCCTCTCCCTCTGCTGAAGGAGAATTGAGTTTTGAAGGCATTGGCGAGTGACTCATCTGTGAGATGCAGTCTGGTCTCATGTGTCACCAGTGAACCAGTCAGTTCATCTATTGAAAAAAGTGACAGATCCTTGGATTCAAGGATTGTTGTAACAACCATTTCGAATTTCTTTGGTAAACTTTTGAGGACTTTCTCAACAATGCGTTGATCAGTGATGGCTTCACCAGTCAATCTGATCTGGTTCACGATTCCCATGACTCTGGTCATAAACTGATCCACATTTTTAGACTCTGTCATTCTTAAAGTCTCGAATTGTGTCCTCAAGGTCTGTAGTTTCACTGTTTTGACTCTGTCATTGCCTTGGTAGGTTGATTTAAGGATGTCCCGGGCCTGTTTTGAAGTATCAGTGCCTATGATTTTTGAGAAAATCGAATCATCCACAGAATTTTGAATCTAGAATTTAGCTTTATTTTCTCTGTTCCTCTAAGTTGCCTGAGCAATTCTCTATTGGTTTGTCATGGCGACAAGGTCTGCTGGATCTAGTTCCACATATCCAAGATCCACTAGATCCCAGCACTCTTGTGCTTACAAAAAGGATTTCATTCAAAAAGACCAAAACTCATAGTTCTTTCCAAGAAGAATCGAACCTTAACTTGGTCTTAAATTGCTAGACGTCGTCATATTTAAAGAATTTGAACAAAACAGAAAAAAAATTGGAAAAATTTTGTTTTTACCTGTTTCTTGCGCCTAAACCAGGTCTGTTAATTTCTCTGTCCCTCAATTTGCCGAAATCTGAAATATCACGGCGCTTATTCAAACGCCTTTTCAAGATTTCGCGTTTCGGGACTTCCTGTTTCTCGATGTCAAGAATCCTTGACCCTTCGTCCTTCCGATCTCCGAAATGTCGATTTGTCGAAATGGTTTTAACAACAATTAGCCCCAAGGCTATACCTCCGGTCCATGTGACCGCTTCCCATATGACCGCACTCCTATTTCGGAGTTTTATGACGCAAAGCGCCCAACCTCTTGTCTCTTGGATGGCCGAAATGTTGAAATGACCTTTATCGCATTAGCCCCTTGAGCTATGCCTTGGTCCATGTGACCACTACTCATAAGACCACAGTCTTGTTTCGGGGTTTCACGACTCAAGCGGCCGATCTCTTGTCCTCTTGACCCTCGAAATACCGATACACGGAATGCCAAAATGACAAAGAGTCCTTCTCATTTCGGAAAATCTCCTGAAATCCTGGATTGCTGCCACACGTCTCCTCAAGATTGACGATCCTCCTGCGTTTCACGATTTCGCAACTTGCAACCCCCGGTGACACAAATCCTCTGTCAACTTGAAACCCCGGTAGCCGAAATACCGATGGTTTCCTCTATCTCTGCCACGTGTCCCAACGAATGGACGGCTGTGATCTTTTCGGGATTTCGGGACTTTCGTCGTGGAGTGTCCCGACCTTCATCAACAAGACCTCTGATATCCTGAACTCCGAAATACCGAAATTTTGATGGTGCTTGGATGTGCTGCCACATGTCCTAACAAATGGACGGCTGTGATCTTTTCGGGATTTCGGGACTTTCGCCGTGGAGTGTCCCAACCTTCGTCAACAAGACCTCCGATATCCCAAACTCCGAAATGTCGAAATTTTGATGGCGCTTGGATCTGCTGCCACGTGTCCTAATTGATGGACAGTCGAGATGATTTCGGGATTTCGCATATCGGGGTTTGGAGTGCACTGTCCTTTGCTCGTCCAACTCCCAATTCCCGATTTCGCGATAGCGTTAGATCAACGGCTCACGATCTTTCTCGATCCAACGATCTAGAATGAATCGGGATTTCGCGATTCGCGAATTCTCACGACAATCTTCTAACCTTTACACCGTGCGAGTCAGCGAAATACCAAGATCTCGCCACATGTCCTCCTTGATGGACAGTCTAGATGATTTCGAGATTTCGTGACTTCGCAAGTCGGTTTTTCTCCTGTGCGCTCCAGAGGACTAAGCCTCGTGCACTTTCTCACGGATTCGATGGATATCGGTCCTCTACGCAAGATCTAACGGCTGTGATTCTTTTGCCTTTTCTGCGCTCTCCTCGTCCCTTCTGAACTGAATTTTCACCTTAGATCTGATCGTAGGACGGATCTTACAACTGCAATTGCTCGTTCTTGGCTGCTTTCGCGAGTTCTTTGCTATTCTTGCAAAGATTCTCTCCTGTGGAAGAAAATTCGTGAATCTTTCATAGATTTGAAAGAATTACACGAATTATTTGAAGCATTTTGTTCTCTGCAACAATCTTTGATGGATTTGAGAGAATTCCCGAAATTCTTTAAATGATTCTGCCTTCTTCAACAATCTTTCACTAATTTGAACGAATTTCTTGGAAATCTTCAAATGTTCCTGCCTCCTGCAGCTCCTTCATGAATCTTTAACAAATCTGAAATTGTTCATGAATCTTTAAACTTTCTCCTTCTACAGTCTCTGCTTCCTCAATCTTTCGAGCATATAGTGCTCTGCTTCCTCGTGGGAGTTTCCTGCGACGATCTTTTGAGCAAAGTGCAGACAACGACTTTCTCTCCAGTCTTTGTGAAGTGGCTCGCGTCCTGTGCTCTCATTCACAGTGTAAGCTATGTGTTGTTTGAGGATCGGGTTGCTCTCCAATTTGTGTGAAGAGGCTTACTATTGAAGCTCTGATACCATGATAAATTGTGAAGCAAAAAATGCAGAAAGAAAGAATAGAGCAGAAATAGTATTCAGTGTATTGAGAATGTAAGAAGAAAGTACAATGAGAAGAGTTAATGAAGAAGTGATGTGCAAAAGGAAAATAGTTGAGCTAAATAGGCTCAAGCAAATCAAGAAAAGAAAGTACAGCTGGCAGTTTACAGTCAGCCTGTTGAGGTTACATTATATTTAACAATTCATATATTTCAACTTATGTAATGACATAGGTACAATTTGTACATATCCCTCTTTAGTATAAGGTAAGTAATAATCAGCCTGCTATGCAACATTTAATACTGTTGTTGGTATATACATTGTTATTGTTATTGGATCATTTTGGTATATAAGAGATGTATCTGATTGTGTATATACCACCTACTTTAGCATTGAATGGTGAGCAGCAGGCGAGCAATAATCAACGTGTTGTGCAGCATCAGCATCAACGTGTTGTGCGAGCAATACTGTGTTGCTCAATGTAAGTCATTCATATATGTACCAACATATGTACAACTCGTACATATCTCTCCTTAGTTGAAGGTAAGCAATAATCAACTCGCTGTGTAGCATTCAATGCTACTGTTGCTGGTATATACATTGTTGGATCATTTTGATATATATTTCCAGATATATCCAATGTTGTATGTACCATCTGCTTTAGCATTGAATGGTGAGCAACAGGCAAGCAATAATCAGCGTGCTGTGCAGCATCAACATTCAATGCTATGATGGTGTATGTACCATCTTCTTTAGCATTGAATGGTGAGCAGCAGGCTGATTATTGTTGGCCTGGATGATAGAGATAGGCACCAAATGAATAGTTTGGCCAGGGATAT
>JZKD02S1289917.1:0-12023 GCA_000966675.3 Picea glauca | reverse complement strand
ATATGCCAAGGTAAACTAGAGTTCGAAGAAACACAACTGGGCATGTCTTTCAGACGTTCTTTATGGGACTCCTCCAAAAGATTCTTTTCCTGTACACTGCTTAAGTTGCAAGATGGCATGAACACACTAGACCTCCCCAATGCCAGATCTGTCGCAACAGGACTAGGATTAGGAGAAGACATTAAACATGGCCCTGGCAAGCTGCTTGGGAGTTCACATGAACGACCTCCAAAACTAGACTGGAGAACTTGTGCACGACCATTTACTGCTGCAGTCTGGGTAACTGATGATCTAGTAATCCCCTCAACTACTGTACCATTACTTTGTGTCAAAATAGGCATCACACTCTTGGACTGAGAAGGTGACCGCCATAAGGAGTCAAGTCTGAATGTGAATGTGTCTCTACCTCTATGTGGATCTTGAATTCCTGATTTTTCCACAGTACATTCAGTTTGTCTTCTGCTATTTGCATCAATTGCTTGACCAGATACCCGCAGGGGTTCCTGAGATTGGCCGACCGAAATAAGTGGCCGAAATGCATGAAAATGGGAATGCAATGAACGACATTTTTCATTCCATTTCTTTCGCAGTTCCTCTACTTTCTGATTCCACATAAGCTCCCGATCTTTTGACTGCATTGCAAAGATGGGAAAATAAATTCAACCATACATGCATATTCCACCAACTCATACTTACACTACTACAAAATGAACAAACTACCTTTCACTGTTCCTTTGAAGTTTAGTATGATTTCTTTTGGTATCTTCTTTTGATTGGCTGGCCAAAGCAGACCAGAAATAAAAAGGGAAAGAAGCAACAAGCATAAATAATTCTTCTTCTCAGAAGGTGAGAATATATGCATGCAACCTGGAAACTAACCTGAATTATTTTCTGCCACAAGATAGAATAACAATCTACATAATAGAACACTAGGAAGATAACTCACCTGCACCATATCTGGTCCTTTCGCACCATTAGCCAACTTTGCAATTTGAAGCCACTGAGGCAATGCTTGCTGCCCTTGATCAATTGATTTTGACTGTGGAGGGGTAGTAGACAGCATATGGGCCTTCTTCTCCTGCTCCATTAAGGCAAGTTCTTGCTCATAGCTTGACATACACTGGGAGCAACAATTCACTTTCTGAATTGAGTCATTGCTTTCTCTAGATTTATTTGGTGTGGGTGCAATTGAGGAAAACCCCTTAAGAGGAAAAAGTGACTCCATTGAGTTGCTCACAATTCCCGGGCTCATAAACCTATAAGAGACATGGATCATGAATTAATACTGACAGTAACCTATCCAGTTTTACCAACAATCTACATCTTTTCCAGAATTTAAAATTCAATTCATACAAGAAAATGAATGCAAACAGATGAATGATTTCTAATTTGTTTGTCCATTAAAATTGAAGATGTGTGCAAAGTTGAAAGTCCTGCAATAACCAGAAAGGCAATAAAGAGGTTTTTTCTCCCATTCAATTGTATTTGTCACAGAGAGGAAATATGTGCAAGTAACTACCACCCAAGCTAACCTTTTTTCCTGAAGTGAACTCGAATAAATAAAATTCAATTCTTAACCAATAAACCTTCTTTGGAGAAGTATTTTCCCAAGAACTCTCAATAATCTTCCGATAAATAATATAGTGTGGCATCATCGTATCTTGACACCTTTCTAGAGAAATTCACTAATGCAAAGATTACAAAGTCATCACCATCCAGCTATTCCACATGTCAAAAAGCCATGTGGTGAGTTAACAATCTGGTAAAGGAGGCTATCAAGTTCTTTAGAATTCTCTACACAATAATATGATCGAGTATTTTCCCAAGCACTCTCAATAATCTTCTGATAAATAATATAGTGCAGCATCGTATCTCGACACCTTTCTAGAGAAATTCACTAATGTGGAGATTACAAGGTCATCACCATCCAGCTCTTCCACATGTCAAAAAGTTATGTAGTGATTTAACAATCTGGAAAAGTTGACTATCAAGCTCTTTAGAATCCTCTAAGCAAAAATATGCTTAAGAGACCTACCACTGACATTTATGGCACATACAGGCAAGAGTTGTAATATAAGCTACTCTGTTAAGTGCACCACTACATATTATGATATTAAGACTTGTAATATGGATCAAGAAGTTTGTGCATCGTTCACTTGCAGTGAAAAGAACTACAGGTAAAAGAACACGGCAAAAATAATAGGGAATGGAAGGCCCAACATTTCTAGGAGACAAAAACTGCTGCGGCGAAAATTATCTGCCCAAGTCAGTAGGATACATATATTGGGAAACAAGGAAATGAATATCTACCAGTCAAGCACCTTTTGATCTGAAACTAGACAAATGGCATTCATGAAAAATTACTAGAACTTTAAAGATTGAACATACAAGTAGTACTGGATAACTACACATCAGGCTTTCACAATGTGCCCAGCATTATATTTTCAAGTTTACTTGATCGCATTTTACAATTAATTTTTGTGAAGGATTTTTTTATGGGAATCAATAAATTTCCTTCTTGGAATGGCCTTGAGCTGTCCCAGCTCTGGGTTCAGACAGCAATCAACTGGGAGCCATAACCCCAAATATATTTGTTCCTAAAATGGATCTGGGATGGGTATGTGAACTGAATACATTATTTGTGGACCTCATAATTTTGCGAAGAATGATGCCGTTCAGTATTATAAACCATCGTGCTAAAGTCTAATGCAAAAGCCAGAAAATGAAGGCCACTAAACCGTAAACAAGAAGACAAATCCAATTTCAAAAAGAGCAATCAGTTGACTGTGCATTAAATCCTACGACAGGCATAACAAACTACAGCTATAGGCATAGATAGAAGCCTATATGCAAAGCAGAAGGGTGACCAAGGTATTATATCAGAATACACTTATTATAACCGTTCAGACTAAAGATTTGTTTTGAAAGGAAACATCAATATTTCTTAATGACAAGAAAACACTCACAAACATGCAACTAGCGTAAATGCCAGACAAAAACCATTCGTAAGTTGGACATCGACTACCATACAATATATTTTTATACAAAACCCGAAACAAAACTCAGCCCTCCGCTCAAGTTCATCAAGAGATGGATGGGCAATGTTCAGGTCATTATAGTTCTCCAGAAATATGCAGATCAATCAAAAAACAGAAAACAAAATTTACGATGCTGATTATGATCCCCCAAACCTAACAAAATGGCACATTTGATACATTTCAAGACAGATTTTCCAAATACTCCTGGTTAGTCTATTATTATTTCATAACAAAATAACAGCAGAGCTTGGAAAGCAGAAGGAAGAAACAAGGGAGAACCTAGGAAATAATCCTGGAGATGGTTTGGCAACAATAGGAAGAGGCTGCAGGTCCCAATCATTTTCCATAGAAGGATGATATACTTGACAACGGAGGTATGTTTCACACGTCGCAATCCCAATCAGCCATAGTCGACCAGTTGCTCCATATCGAGCTAACAATTGGCTCAATTTCATAACAACTTGCTGCATAGAAGATGAGACTGACAATCCTATCGGTGCTCCTCCTGCCTTGGGCTGTTCTACAAGCCACCTTAAATCACCCACGTTAAGAATTATACCCTTATTCAAACGCCCTTCCACCATTTGGTCCAATTCCCTGAACTTCGTAGTAATGTGGTCTTTATCTTTGTTTCCGGAACAGAAATCAGATATCTCTGTTTCAATAGGAAGGATCTGCACCCCCTGAAGCTGCGCTGGGGTTTCACCTTTTTCTATTCTCTGCACAAGTTCTTTGATTACAGCTTCGGGCTCTTTCTCCCCTACGAGAACCGGATTCCTCTTCTTAACCTTTAGGAGAATTTCTATGAGTCTTCTAATCTCGTCATTTCTATTGCCGCTGGCTTCAGCAGCAACCCCTGAACTTTGCAATCGAGGGTTCAAGTAGGGATTTCTCTGTGAAATTGAGCGAGAGCTCGCATCATCCCGCTCTAAGTTTCTATTGCTGCAATCAAAATGCTGCTGACTTCTTCCCAAAATTGAAGGCGAACTACCTAATCTGAATCCCACCCGATCAATGGCACTTGAAGATAGGGAAATAGATGAATGCGAGTTTGCCATATTGATCGATTGCTCGATAGTTGCTTTGACAGCAGGGCTCGAAAAACTGGCTTCCCTCATCACCCTGCTCACACTAGGATCATCAAGAATTGAAACTATGAGCTGTTCCAATTCTACCTTCACAGCCAACAAAGGCTGCTGCTGCTGCTCAGGGCACCCTCTTCTCTGATGTGCTTGCGCTCGCTTAAGCGCCGCCATGAGAGCATTAGAAATCGGCGGTTCCGTGCCAGGAACAACACCCTGCGCTGCCGGTAGTCGATCGAGAGCCACGCTGAAGCAAAGCTCCAATGCCCGGCATTGAAGAGGATGCGAAGAGTTGGGATGAGAACGAATGCAGGCCTGGCGCAGATGGCTAGCAGGGGCTGCCAAGAGCGTCGCAGCGACATGAAGAGGAGTCGTTTGGCCGTGCCCGCGGCGACAAGCTTCTGCTATGGCATGATTCAAGATGCTCGCCGCCTCCGGGGTTAGCGTCTGCTGCACTGTGCTTAGCCCTGCTCGCATTATTGCCGATAAATTAAAAAAACAAAAACTTTCTTGATAAGGAAATCAATCTTTGGAGAAACTATCTCTAAATCTCTCTTAACTGAGCAAAATAAATTCTCAATGAGGGACTTCAAATTCAATAATACAGACTTTGATTTCTAACATTCCCCATATGCTTCTTGCGCAGTTAAATTTAACTCGTGCTGTCTTTGACCCTCCTGCTAGGGTTTTCATCATTTCCCATATATCTCTTTCCATTTTGATGATGATTCCCATGCCGGCTCGACTCTGACAGAGCTCCAAAAACTATCTCCCACCGTAGGAGGTCGCAAATCTCCTTCATTCCACGACACTCTACCAGATCATTGGCTTCTTCTTCCCAGTATTTCCTGTGTTATGCTCATTCAAATGCAGAATTTATCCCGTTTACCAAGCAAAACTTCTTTCTTCTCAGTTTCGTGAAAATAAATCCCCTTATATTTCCCCTTTCTTCGATTTAATTGTTAAAACCTCAATCACCTGAGCTTTTCTTTTCTGCAAATAGCTAAATTTAGCTGCGTTTCTCGACAAATGTCTAAATTCTTCACCTAACACGCTTCTTTAATTTAATCTCTTCTTATAAACAAGCTTCCTCCTCTTTAGCTTCCTCTCTACCTTTGAAGTGCCGACAGACTTCTTTCATTTGAACACTTCACTTCCCAGGGCAGCTGAAATTTAGCGGGCCTCTACAACTGCTGATTTCTCCGGACGACAATCAACTTCAGACTACAACTGCTAATTTCTCAGGTATCCACGGCTGATTATCTCCAGAAACTCTAATCTATTGGCAAACACGGATTGTCTAAGCTTATTGCGTGCAACACTTCCCTCCTTCCTCGAGCTTTAAGCAAAACAGCCTCCGAAGACCTTTCGTTGAACTAATTTGTCCACGGCACGTCGAATTCAGCCGAGCTCACCCGATTATTTACCTCTAATTCAACTGCTCTACAAAAGAACCAGAATTTAACACTTCTTTCCCAAAACTTGGCCCTATACAGAAAAAAAGATACCGCTCTTTTGCCGAAAGAAGTCTAAATTCCTCCTCCACCACCGCTATTTTTACAAAAACCTCTCTGAAACAGCCATTTGGACAGAGAGGACTCCAAATTCCTCCTCTGCGACCGCTATTTTCACAAATACGTCTCTGAAAAGGCCATTTGCACAGAAAGAACTCCAAATTCCTTCACCGCAACCTCTTTTTTCACAAAAGCCTCTCTGAAACGGCCATTTGGACAGAAAGAACTCCAAATTCTTCCTCCGCGACCGCTATTTTCATAGAAAACCTCTCCAAAACCGCCATCTGGACAGAAAGAAGTATGAATTCCTCCACCGACGCAAATTTCAACCCCTTCTCGTACTCTAAAAATCCTCCCTGCTTTCTTTCTTCTCCCCTCTAAAATTTTCCCCGCCGGTGAGAGCTTCTACCCCGCGCCGATCTTGCCGGAGCTTCTATGTCTTTGGAGCGTTACTCTCCCTGTCTTCTTCCTCTTGAACGAAAATCTTTTTTCGTCTGACTTGACCGTCCATTGACTAAGAGGCCTTTAACACGCTTTCCACTTCAACAATCCGCACCAAATTTTTCCTTTTCACACGCCATCCGGACCTCCAAGGCGCACGGATTTCCGCCTTTCTGCCCTCCAAAGCCGAAGGCACGAAAAAATGCCGGAAAACTGATGATTTCTAAGCACCCGAGATACATGAATTCGCACCTTCTGTGTCACTCTGCGAACGAACCGAAATGAAAAGGAGGCAGTGAAATTTCTTTCTATGCTATACGTAGAAGGAACCGTATGTACGCATTCTTATATTATACGTAGAAGGACAATATTCGCTTTTGTAAAAAGTAAGTATACCAGAAGATATATTTTCCATTTTCGATAATAAAATGATTTGTTTTTTAATTACAGTTTTTAATTTGTGTTTTCTTGGCCCTTTCTAGTTTATTTGTTATTTGAATTTTGTACATTCCCAAAATGTGCGTTTTCTCGCCCCTTCTCGCATTTTCGTTTTCTTTCATGCATTTTTGTTTTCTTTCTTGGCAAACAATATGCACTTAGCATTATAATGAGTGTGAATGTTTGGGATATATTTTTTTTTAATGTGAAATTGTGTATATTTCCACCTCGATACTTTTAATGAATGAGCGTGAGTGTTGGCTATATATCTTTTGGTGTGAAAGTGTGTATATGTAGATTTATATATTTTTAAGCATAGTTTTATAATTTTTGGTGTGAAAGTGTGTATATGTAGATTTATATATTTTTAAGCATAGTTTTATATATGCATATTGTTTATATTTTTTTGGTAGTGTTAAAATTCGAAAATAAGAAAATATTTTTTTTTTGGTAGTTTCGAAAATAAGAAAATAATGGACATTTATGTAATGGTAGAGTATAAACTAGTGATATAATAATAAAGTGAAAACTTGTTCAACATAAGTTTTATAAGTTTTAAGTTCAATTCTTGTTAATGAAAACGATATTCTTATTATGATGATCAATTATCATCTAAATTTTGTGCTCAAATAATAGTGTATAGTAGTTTTGATTATGCATGACAGTTTTGATTATGTTTTTAGGTGGCTTAACATTGTTATAATTATATTGAAGAGATAAATAAATGTAATGTTCAGTACGTGGGGTAACAAAGAAAAGAATTAATAAGACATAAGATTTAGATACATTCTTGTGGTAGTGAATAATCAAGTCAATTATTTGTGTGGTGTTATGCTCATAGCGTAGTATGCAGTTATCATCAAATATGTTCTCAATATCTAACATTATTGCAAGTCAATAACACAGGTATTTTAAGCTCCATTCTTGCTAATGATAGTGACACTCTCATTGTAATATTATCTTAGGTTGGCTATCATTTATAGCTCGTGCTCGTAGCATAGTATATGGCTATCATCAAATGTGTTTTCAATATGAAACATTATCGCAAATCAATAATACATTTATCTTAAGTTTCATTCTTGCTAGTGATAGTGACACTCTTATTGCAGTACTATCTTGGGTTGGCTAACATTTGTATATCATGCTCGTCATGTGTGATTATAACTATATTTTTAGTGATAAGATATTATTGTAATCACACTTACTATTACAGGTGATAAATATATGTAATCTTACTTGGGTTGGCGATCATTTGTATCTCATGCTCGTAGGGTAGTACATAGCTATTATTTTGCACTCATTCTCATACATAGTTTGGGACTAGTATCCACTATTTTCTTATTTAATGGATATTGTATTAACAAAACATGCGACTCTTCGACTTCATCTTCACTATTGTTAGTAACACTCTTGCTACAATCGACAATCAACAAACTATTGTTTAAATATTGCGTTTGAAGAACAATAAATTCTTATCATCGTTTATATTCTTATCTACTTAATATTGTTATAATTGCATTCAATGTGATGCCAAACAATAAATAAGTATAATCTAACTAAAAAGTTGATGTATGACCAATAATCAAAATTGTGACATTTTTTAAAATAAAATTGATATGTGAATTGCACTTTATAAAGGGAAGAAACATAATCGTCACTAAAAAAATAATTTAAAACTAATTTTAAATTTTTTTGAGTTTTCACTTTGAATGAAAGCTATCTCTATAATTTATGTTATTTTTATTTACCAAAACAAAACTTTAAAAACAAGACATATATATGAAGATCCGTATAAATATAATCTAAATAAAAAACTGATAATAATCAAAATTATAATATTTTTAAACATAAAATTAATATATAAATTGCATTTTGAAAAAAAGAAGAAACGTAATTTTCATTAACAAAATATTATAAAACCATTTTTTTAATTTTTTAAGTTCACACTTTAAATGAAAAATATCTATATAAATTTTAAAACCACTTTTAAAATTTTCGAAGTTCACACTTTGAATGAAAGATATCTATATAATTTTTGTTGTCTTTATTTACAAAAAAAACCTTTAAACAAAAAAAACATATATGAAAATCCATGGAAGACAAAATAAGTGGGGTAGCCCCAATTATATGGATAGAATTTCTCAACTGTGCATCTCCTTCCATCAATGCCCTTTTGAAAAGCTTTTGTTACAATATTCTCCTGCTACCTCACTTAACACATAGGAGGGACCATGAAAGGAGGACTATGCTCATAAAGTCAAACAAAGAATTGATAGAAAGCCTCATGTGTGGTTAAGCTAATCAATTATCTCTCAAAGTGTGAGATATTTCAAAACATATTTTTTAAATTCTATATTGATCAATCCAAAAGGCATAACTTTTTAAACATTTATTCCCTTTAATAAAAAGGTTCCATGACTTTGTTGGTTATCAACCATTACGTGGCAGCCAATGGGTGTGAATGTGATTCTTGTTAATCCTAGACATGGCCCTTGTATTAAAGGGGCAGATGCAATCAATGATGATGAAGTTAAGATATATTCCCATGAATGTCAACTGGGACTGCCCCTCGTTTTTTAATGCAAAACCCTTTGAAATCTAACACTACCTAGGAAAAACTGGAAATATAAAACCTTAGATGTCATTATCTAGTTGGGGCCAGGGAACTTTATGTGAGTTTAAGCTAACAGTGGTCATAGTACTAGTGGTTCCAATGCAGTCAAACTGGAAGTGACATATTCGGTCACACATTAACCTTTTGGTAAGGTTCTTCATAAAGTTATAATGGGTGGCCACAGGGGAATCTCACTAACCAGCCATTGAAGACTTTTGAAGCCTTTATTGATAATGTTTAAATGTCAAATGTGTACTTGCTACCCTTGTGGTGGTTTTTCTAGGAGCCCATCATATGGGTTTGCTTTGCTTTAGAAGTCATTAAAAATTATTAGGACAATCATATAAACTTTCAAGCAAAACAAACATCATTACACAGAAAAAAGGGGGTTCATCACTTTATGAGATGATAGGCTCAACATAATTTCCCCTTGAAGGTGTTGGAGTATAAAATAAGAAACATAAAAACATAGTACATTGCATTTATTTAGAATTTAGAATTTTCGAACCTTTTGAGTTTTTTTATTTATTTAATTCCAAACATTGATGGTACTATGGATTTTTTTATATATATAACTTAATTTGTGATTATATATATTATTACACTTAATTTGTGTTGTTATAATTACCCTTTATTTAGTGAGAGGGATAAGCATGTCACATTATTTGGAAGGATGATTTGAGTGTAGTCATAGTTTCTAACATAGGTTAAAAAACATTTTTTTTTTTATTTCTTTTAACTAAGACATTTTTTAGGGTTTAAGAGAAAATACGCTTGTTCGAGTTCAAGGAGAAGTGTTCATGATCATCCTTTGTTGTAATAGTTTCCAAAACCCTAACAACAATTGGTATATACAACATTGTGTACATCAAGTTCTAAGCTTTTGCATACACTTCAACGTGTTATATATGTTTCATAATGTTGCATGCACCAACTACAATTTTTTGTGCTTAATAGTACATGCATGTTAACAGTAGCAAATGTTGCACTAAAAAACAAAAAATGGCATTATTGGAGATACAAAACCAAACCAACTTCAACGAGCAAACAAGCATTCTTATAAGTGAATTCAATCTTTGTGTATACTATTTTTTTAAAGGATAAAGTATTCTATTAACATCCACTTCAACCAATTTGTTTTGTTGGACATGTGTTAACTCCCTTTGATGATGGAGGGAAACCAACTCCATGAGGTCAAACAAGTTCCCCCCTACACACACACACACCCTAGATTGTCCAACCTTAGCTTTAATTTATCACAACTCTTGTAACATAACAACAACAAATGCAACAACATATTGCCGTAGTATACAATCATAAGCATCACATGAACATAGAGATTTATAGTGGGAACCCAAGTGTTGGAGAAATCCCACTCTAAACATGTCCTTGATATCTCATATATTCATGCTTTGTTCATGTCTGTGCTACACCATAGCATACTCAAGCACTGCACTGTGACAAGAGAATATCATCACTCAATCCAATGAATGAACCATTATATAAAAACAAAGTGAGTTAAAAGTGGACAAACTCAATTTTTGTAGCTAGTTTATTTTTTCCAACGAGGCAAAGTTTTACCCGGATCCATATTTGTTTTTTGAAATTCTAGTGATATAGGTCATCTTAAAATAGGCTAAAACCCCTAAAGGAAAACTTACATGGTCAAAGTTCCCATCAATTAGATAAAACTATAACTTCTTACAAAATTCCTACTATCATCAATTAGATAAAACTATAACTTCTTACAAAATTCCTACTAAAATTGGAAAAAAATTAAATGAAAAAATGATTAAGTTTATTCAATTTTCAATAGACAAACTATCGACCACCTAATCATAACCTTTATGTATCCCTATATAGAAAAATGGATACCTTGCTACTTATGTCATTGCTACTTATGTCATATAGAAAAATGGATACCTTGCTACTTATGTCCTAAATAGAATTACATTAAATGTTCATAACTAATTATAACAAAATTAACTTCTGCATAAGACACTGTCAAATTAGATTCATCCATCATAAATGCAATCCACATTTACATTTAAAACAAATTCAATTTTGATTACTTAATCTTAATCTTTACTGTAGGCCAAAAAGTCCATACTATCATAAAGTAAGGGCATAGGGTTCAAAGTATATAATAGTTAGTCATTCTCTTTTCTCCATCACGTTCTCCTTCCGAAAGCATTGTACACGACATTTACATGGTAATCCAAACATTGTTATGTTTTGATTTTTTTTAATGTGTTATGTATTATTTATTTTATTTTTATTTACGTATGCTTACTAACAATGTTTTGATTCTTTTATGTTTTATTTTTTTAAGTGTGTTATGTATTATTTATTTTATTTTTATTTTTGTATGCTTACTTATAATTTAATGGGCTTATATGTTTAAGGTGTTTTTCAATTTGATTTTAAAATTAAATCAAGGAAATTGAATATTAGAGAACGAAATATCACTATTCCACTTGAGTAATTAGTTAAGTTAGATTGATGGGATAACTCAAGTGCTTGAGAGATGTTAATAATAAGAAGGGGTTTTAGGGTTAAGTTCATGGGTTGGCTATCTGTGTTGTCTCTAATGAGTCAATGTATAATAGTCTATCTGCTTTACAATAGGCATTGCTAGGGACCTAACCCCTCAACCTCTCATTTAGGTAGAATAATATATTTTCCATGTAATAAAGGTTGACATTAGTTAATAAGGCATATTTAATAAATGTGAACAAGTCAATGCAAGAAGACCTAATAGAAGCTTCTGCTTCTAGAAAGATATTCCTCTAGAATGTTCTTTAGAAGATAGAATTAATATAAATAAGAGTAGGAGGTATGAGAGGTTCTAGTCTTGAGAATTATTCTAATAGAGCATTTCTTTGTTGGAGGTTGT
>JZKD02S1289906.1:0-12023 GCA_000966675.3 Picea glauca | reverse complement strand
CAAGCTTTGATGTCTGCTATGTTCCAATATTTACTTTAATAATCTTGATGGGTTGTCCAATGAATGGTAACTCAACTCCTGGTCCTTCCACATCTCTTTGGCCTTATGTTTCTGCGATGTTCACCTTTCTTGGATAATCGTCTTCATCAGCGTTGATGTTGTAACAACCTTGCAGTTTCTAGAGAGGCGCAGTCTAATCATCCTCTTCTTTCTCCAAAGGGAGGTTAGATGCCTCCTCGAATAATTTCTGTCTTACAATCTGAAATGATTGATCTACTAAAGGATATTGACTTTCAAATAAGAAGGTGGTTACAAAATTATGAGTCATACCTTTCCAATCTGTAGTGATGAGGCACAGCTCTGATTGGAGGTACCAGTTGATAGGTGTCGTGTCCAGCGTGTTAATGAATTTGTGCACCCACTTCTCTTGAGGAATGTTTCTTCAGGGTTCTTCTCAACTTCTCACATGGCCCTTTGGGCAGCTTCGACCTATGTATCAAACTTCCCAGCCTTCTACTTGTGTTGAGAATCGCGTTGTCATCAAGTTACGACATTGTACCTATTTTGTAATGTTGGTTTTGTGTGTCCCCCACCATTTTGCTAGTGTGGCTTTCAGGGCCTCATCCATTACCAATAGTCTTTGTTACATTGGTACACTTTCTTCAAAGTCTAACAAGAATGTTTCTAAAGGATTCAGACCATCAAATGTGGGTAAATTACTTACTATTGTGTCGATCCAACGAACTTCTCTGGTAAATCTAGCACATCTTCTAGTAGATACTTCATACATTTTATTCTTCCAGTTATCCAGTGCTTTTTCTGAGTCTAATGAACATGCGTTGTCACTTATCCAACTTAGGTTTCCATTGGTCGTAGGATTAATGTAATCCTATTGTCTAGTTGTTAATTTGTATATGTTTTCTAGTTCATATGTGTGGTCTTCTTCTCTGATGGGCTCTATGTATCACTGACCTTCATCTAGATCTAAAGGCGCAATGAACCTAAGGCCATCTATTTCAAAAGTCATATTTTCTTTAAATCAACCACAGTGGAATTATTGAAAGCCCAATCAATTCCTAACAGTGCAGGGTAAGGACAACTATAATCAACTATCTCAATTACCTCAAAAGTTGAAAACGTTCTTACTTCGTCGATGTCCACAGGGACATGTTCCAATCATCCAAAGGGTATGATAGATTATTTATTATCCATCCTAATCCTGCTAGGGTAATAGATCAATCTCAGTTTTCCCATCAGTTCCCAAGTTTGCTTCGTCATGACATTGACCTCCGACCCTAAGTCGAGGACCACATAGTCTATATCATATTATGCTATTTGAGCATTCAAGTGTAATTCCTTATTTGTCCTTCTATTTTTAGCGATTTGGTGTACTTCCCTATTCAGTAAGGGTTCTATCTTTCCTAGCTCATATTGTCTGATTAAATTTTTTAGTTATTGTACAACACTCTCATCCTGAATCAACTTAATACAAGTATATAGAAATTCCATGAGCTTGCTTACCTATTTTCCTTCTTTTGGCGAAGTAGACTGATCAAATGCCATAGGCATCCCATATTCTCTTACTTTTGGTTGTTCCTTTGATGAAGAGCCTTGGTCTACTTTGAACTCTTTTTTTGCCTCCTCAAATATATGTCTTTCTTTCTTTGCATCAAAATTTTGGGTCTTCTTTGTAGCTTTCCCGATTCCTGAGTCTTTTGTATTTTTTCCTTGGATCAGTCTGTCCTCTCCTATAACAATGCTTCCTCTAGTGATAAGAATGACTATGGGGTCTTCTCCCCGAGGTTAGACATATATCAGTTTCACTTGCAGGTTTTGTTGAGGTCTTCGTCATTTGAAGCTTAGCCAACAATGCTGGACATTCCTCGATAACGTGTTCGAAAGAGTTGCAATAGCTACAAGTAGTGTAAGGGTTCTGACAGTCCCTTGCGAGATGTCTTAGATATTCACAGTTATAACATATGATCTTTCCTTAGCCTTGACCCATACCTCCTCCTCATCCTCATCCTCTAAATCCACCACGAGGATTGAAGTTTCCTCTCCCAGGGGATTTATATTGCGTAGTGTTTCCTTCTTGTTGTACTTCGCCTTGAATTTTGTATATGTCTCTTGACCTTTCATGCATGATATCGTAAGCACTACAATATCTATCATCATGCCCCATGGAATTACAGAATGTGCAATACAAATTTGTGGGTGTCTGAACATATTTTTTCATGTAATAGCACTCACCAGGGCGATGCCTATTTCGACATACCTCGTACCAAGGTAAGGTGACTTGCTTCAAAGGGATCGGAGCTCCAAAGGCCAATTATTCATGGAATAGGGTTCAATTCTCCTTGTCATGGCCTTCTGATATGCATCTGACACACCAGATGTCTTCTCTTTTATATTTTCCCTTGTTTTTCTTCATATCTTCGACCTACCGAGAAAAACTAGTTAGCTGACTCAAGATCTGACTCATACCTAAGTTGGATTCTCCCATAGGGGATGATTCTATATTCATGGTGATCTCCAACACCTTGGCCTATGAAGCAATCTTCTATTGCATCCAATGAAATCTGATGTGTGGTAAAATGGAAGCAATGAAAAACTCCTTATTTTGCTCATCTAGGATCTGAAAAGTCAATCGGCCTGTTAAGGTCTTAAATCTATGATAAAATTCCCAAACGGGTTCGACTACCTTCTGCTTGATCTCTTTCAACTATGTAATACATTCTGATTCCAATTTGGGTTTCTTGAATTCTACAATCAATGCATTCTTGATCTAATTCAGCAGCTTAGGTTGTGCAAGTCCTTGTACAAGCTTCATGTACCAGCTTAGTGTGCGATCCCTTAGGGTAGTACTAAACTGGTTTCTTTTAACAGCTTCATTAGTGACATTATTAATATTCCATACGGCTTCACATAGGAACCAGTGTTGATCAAGGTCTTCCCCTAAAGATAGGAAGTCTCATCCCATCTGCCATAGATCTTCCTAGGTTTCCTAGGTTTCCTGTCCGAGTATATGCTGAACTACTAGTAATAGTACTCTGAGGGCTCTGGTGAATTTGACTATTCTAGTTGCTTAGTGCTTCTGAAGCAACAAGAGGATGAATAGTACTTACTTCAGTAGTCTGCACAGTTTTTGAATTTTTTGGCTCATCCTGACGAGGTTCTTCAACTTTTTCTTCCTCTTCCCTAGCGGGTTTTGAATGCTCTTCATCTATCAGGTCTTCCTCTTCTGCACTTAGAAACCCTTGTCCCTGTAGTTCTTCTTAAATAGGTTCAAAATATGAACTTCTCTGAACGCTCTTCCACTAAGCACATGTCCAGCCTCTGTGTCACTGTCGCTGTCCGAATTTTTGAACAATAGATTTTTTGAATCCAACCAATCTACTGTATATTGAAGATGTTATTCTTGTGCAATAGCATCTTTATTTTCAACTTCAAAAAATGTAAAAAATTTCCTCTGGTTCCCTTAAAGAAATATCTCTCAGCTTGGTTGTATGACTCTACCTTGTCAACAACAAACTCAGTGATGTACCCTCCAATGGTGCTATCGAACTAGTGATATACTACTCATGATGCAACGTTATCAACTCTCTTGACCTTCTTGATCAGTACTAACGTCCAAAATACAAGAGGTCTAAATCTGTTCTCAAACTAGGTATCTACTAACCTAGATAACCACTCATATAGCTCCTAATGGATTCCTCCAAAGGAAATTTTGTGTATATCAGTAAAGATATATCTCTCCAACCAATCCTCTGTACTAAGATAAGGGTTCTTGTTCTGGGCTTCAGTGAAGTCCCTTTCTTGATCCTCTATCCACTTTTCAAATTCTATCTTTGATGGAAACCACCTTGACATTCCCTCAAGAAGATTCTGGTCCCAACAACGGAACCATTTGTTGGCACACAGGTAGACCCAGGGTTTAGCTCCAAGAGCTCACCAACAAGCCCTAACTACTATCCCTTTCGGCTACACCTATGAAGTAGATACAGTCTCAACTGAAGAAGCTATGGGGGGGTTGCAGGATAGAGATGTCTACAACCAAGGGAACTATCAAGTGGATCCAACACTAGAACAATACAACATGCATATATCACTTATCAGCTTATATCTATTCCACACATCTATCAGATCTACCACAGTAGTGCAATAACAATATATCAAGGAAAAAATAACATAACATCAATCACACATACAAGACAAGATATATGTGGTTCACCCTCTCTCTAGGGCTATGTCCACAGAATTGTTCTTTATAATGTATTAAGTTGAAGCATACAATTCTTGTCTGCACTCTTAGCTAGAAGATCTTCTTTCTTCTTCTCTCTATCGCTCCCCTCCCTATGCACCTAGCTGCACGGTTTATCTTCACACCCAGCTGAAGATCTTATAATACAGAAGGCGCTCATAATCAACACTTCTCTCTCACCCGATATTACTCACTCAATCACATAACAACAATAGTAACAACACCAACTACTAGATCGAACCTCCTTCCCTCATGTAGGTTCGTATTTATACATTACAATATCTCACTGACATCCTTAGGCCGAAACCTGGGTGTAAAAACCCTAGATACCAAAACCCTAGGTGTCTAAAAACCTAGGTCAACTTGACCCACATTTTTAGGGCTTTTCCAGCTTGTCTTTCCTTCCTTATCATGCAGTTCTCCAAAGCATCCAATGGTGGATTTTTCCTCTTACTGAGTTTTCCACGATCCTTCTTCCTTACTGATATGTCATCCTCGATCTCTTCATCCAACGGTTTGATTCCTTTTACTTCGCTTCGTCTTTTCTTCTCTTTTTCTCACTTTGACCCAGTAACAGTCACTTTGTCTTCCACACAGTTCACGTTCTGCCTTTTCTTCCTCTCTCTTCTCTTATTTCCATACCCAATGCCCAACACCCATATCCTCGATAATCATGGGAGAACCCTCTACTCATGGGTCCTCGTGTTGGGTGGATATGTTAGTTGTGTCCCCTTCTGGGTGCATTACTACTTTTCTTTGGATTTTTGATTCTATTGTTCATTGTTCTCCTTCATAGATTTCTTGTTACACCCTACGGTGGTCATTTCCTCCCCCTCCTTGCTCTTGTGTCTAGGGATCTAGTTTCCTAATTCCTTTGATATGGCTAGGGGAAGCTCTTACCAGTGAGGTCATGGGAGCACCTCACGCAGACCCATAACATGGTCAAGATTTATCCTAGTGGATACGGCTGAAAAATCAGTTGACACCTATCGCTTTGTTACCCCTCCGAAAATTCAATCAGAAATGGACATGGTCGAGGATGATGTTCATGCTCTAAGGAAGTTCATCTTGGATGACAAGGTAAAGGAGACCACCAACTCGTGGGTTCCTGATATTGGCTTCTTCGAGGGAAGTCCTCGCAGTACCTGAAAACTGTGGACATTTATTAGCACCTGAAGACTCTGATGGGCATAGTTATGTTGGACCACCATGAATCTTGCCAAGAATTTCTCCTACAGGTCGACGACGTGCATATCTAGATCAATTTGGTTTACCACAAGTTGAACCTAATTGCTGAAAATATGGCTAGCATGGACTTGTCCAATCTGGACTATGCTCAGCCCCAAGTTCTAGCGGTGGCAGGTAGAACCATTAGCTAAGTTTTAATGTTGTTCCATCTATGGTTTTTGTTAAATTTTCAAAGAGGTTTGGGTTTACCAGTATGTTTAGTAGATTAAATAAGAAAAGTAGAACACACATAGGAACCAAAATCTATCACTATTTTAGTTTATCAGTTATAGATATTAGACATACCAAGCAACTACATAATGACAATGTTATGTTTTGATGTTGGTCTGGTTTCCCTACGAGCATGCTAGCTACAAAAAAATTTTGTATTTAGGTGTCTCCTCCCGATAGAAATAATTTTCGAACCTAGGTCACCATGTAGAACGAGGTCCATCGAAACCTCTCATACTAAGAGGATTGGACCAAAAATATTAATATATTATAATAGTTAAATAAAATGAATAATAAAATCTTTGGAAAAATTAAAAATAATAAATTATACTAATTGTTATTGTCAGGTTCTCCTAACTCTTTTCGTCCCTTAGACTGGCCAACCAACGAAGCCAAAGACTAAGATGGCTTAAGGTGATGCATGGAAAGAATATTCCCATGCTCATGCATTAACATTTCTAAAAAAGAGGCAAAAGAAGACATTGTATATGTAGATCCCATAGTCAACCTATAAGTGTGAAAGATAGAAACAAATGCAATATATTGAGGTCCAAGTTTAGAGAGAGTAGTAAAGACAAGTTGTATTTCCTTTTTCTCTACACCACATGATTTACATTTGGATCTTAGGTCATTAGCCTTTGTTACATAATCTTGGATGTTTCCAAAAGACTTAGGATCAAGACTCATTAGTTAATTTTCAAGTTGATATCCCCTAACTTCACCATTTGTAACATATGGGGTTTTTAATTTTTCCCATGCATCATGTGAATTTGTACATCCATCAGGTTGAAACATTATATGAAGGGAAACTAGACTCCTATGACAACCAAGAGCTTCCGTTTGTTATATCATCCAAAGTACCTTTCCCTTCTCATTTTTGGGTTTAGTTACCTTTTTTTCAACATAAGGTGTATATCCTTGTTGCATTAAGGCATTCCATGCATTTTGATGGAATGTGTTGTAGTTGTATGGTATTTGTTATCACCAGAAAATGGCTCACTACAAATATAGAAAATGGATGAAGAAACAATTAACACAAACACAACATACTACCAATATTCATGGAAGGATTACGCTAAGTTTGGAAATACAATCATAAAACTATGGAAAAGTGGTTCTGGAAATCCGTGCACATTCATCCAAAGAAGCATGTGCACATCTGTGTGGGATAATACGATGTACAACGCACATAGTGCATAATTGACATTCCAAATATTCGTGCGGATGCAGAAATGGCGCATTATTGAGTTTGGTCAGGCCTCAACCACTTTTTAGATGAAGGGAATCTCCCCCATACCCACAATTTCCCCCAGATTTTTCCTTGGGATCACTGAAAAGGATGAAAGGTACCTCCAAGGGCCTCCCATTCACATTTGTAACTAGTCAAGAAAAATCTTGCCATCCTCCTATAAATAAAGGGCCATTGTATGAAAAAAAGAAGAGGCATTTAAGTATTTTTAATCTTCTCATCTTTAGCTTTGGGAAGCCATCTTCCTCTTAGAAAGATTTGGGCATCCATAGAAAGTGTTATAACTCTATCCTCTTGAGTATTCCATCACTCTTTTCTTCACCATTTTCCTTTGTTAGTCATTGATAGTAGAAATAAGACTTTGTACTTGGGGACTCAAGAGCCTTCCTAAGGAGGAACATGGGACTCATAAGTTCCCATATTTCGCCAAGGAGTATCAATTTGAAGATCAATTTACTTGCTATATATCTCTTGTGTTTTCTCTGTGCATCAATTTCAAGTTATTACTTTCTTAGTTTATATTTATTTCACTGTTGTTTATTTCTTGTTTCTTTATGTTAGTTGAGCCACTAACCAACTAACTCTTTGTTGTGATTTCTGGATAGCCTAACTAGATAGCTAAGGGACCTCCTTTTGCTCACCCTTGTGACAAAAGGAACCTAATATATTGGTGACCATACTAGGGATTTGAATAGAAATTTTCCCCAATTAGGTTGTTAGATTTTTCTTTATTACTTGTTTGAATTTGCAGGGGTCAAAACTAGCCTAATCTCACCCTTTGAGAATAGGATTTCACCCCACAGTAAGAGATGTTTTTCAAAAATTTCATCTTGCCAACTTCTCTATGTGCACATAGGTTTGAGACAAATAGGTGTGTAGTCTGTGCACATGTTTTCTCTTTCAGAACTCTCCAACTGTGTGGTCTGTGTGTTGTGCACAACTATTTCTAATTCTGCCGCACACATGTGTCAATTTTGCAAAATTGTAAGGCTTGAAAGTTTCCCACTACCACTCAATAGTTTAGACTTGATTTTAGCACTTTGTAAAAGTCAGTACAAGCAGATTGAGATCTCATTATTGCATGCATAAAACCCAATTCACACATAGATAATTAGGGGGATTAAAAGGAACCACAATATCTTGGATTTCCTTGGTTTCCACGTGGATGGATTGGAAGGTTTTTGCATTTGAATTTCAGAAAAAATCTTTCATTTTACAAATTCATCCCATTAAACTGGGAATAGAAGACCATTTAAACCAATATTGGAGTATTCTCTTTCCTTTCACCTTAGTGTTATCTTGGAAATTAGAAAAAGAGGTTTCTTAGATAAGTCTCCATCTCCTTTGGTAAATCAAATCACTTTCAAAAAGAGGCCAATCCTCTCAACTTTCTTGTTGAAAATTAAATCTTAAAATATTTGTAAGGGCCCATATGCCCACATGCATGGAATTCTAGGATAGTTTTCAATTTTTTAGATTAAGTCACCTAAGGAGTTTAAAGAAGTTATAAGGGCCCACACATGCCCACATGCTCACAATCTAGTACTAGTTTCATTTTTTCTAGATTACAAAACACCTTCGAAAGATTAAGAGTCCAAGTAAGGATTATCATATCTGCCATCATAGCTTAGGATTTCCTTTCGCTTGTAAGGGTCATTTCGAACAAATTTAGTAAGTTATCTAAACAATATAAGTAAAGGACCACACGATTTCCACCATGCTAAAATATTGAATTTAATTTATTAAAAACTTGTTTCACCATCACCACTCCTTGCACACACTCTCACTCATTCAAAAACCTTTTTTCTAGATACTTGAAACTCCTGTGGGCTTCATTTTTTTAGAAAATGGTCATTGTGCACACCTTCATTTGAAACTTAGAAAGTTGTGAATTAGGGTGCCAAAATCCTCTCACTCAAGAATTCCTATACCATAAGGAAGGGAGACACTCGTGAAGGGTCAAAGGCAGAGGTCCATTTGTTCTGTGCGTGCCTCCTTGGGTCACCCAAACCTTGGAAAGCATCCAACCTGTGACCAATTTTTGAGGCCGAAAATCTAAATGTCTTTCTTGATGGAGGTAGCTTAGTAGCCAAAACATAGGATTTGTATACCTAAGGTGGAATTTGTGTGATGAAATCACACCTCAATTGCATTTTGAATGGTTGTTGGGAAATATCACTAATACTTCTAGAATATTCCCCTTTCATCCCTCATTAGTTTCTCCTCATGTGGGTTCTGGCCCCACTGTCAAGATATTTTTTGGAGGTCTAGTGTTATTTGCGAGGAAGGAAATTACATCAGATAAGACATGATAATTTTTTATTTGATTTATTATTTCCCCCACGAGGAGTTACAAAAATCTCAAACCACTTTTCACATTGTCTTGATGTATGATTTTCACCACTCAAAGTACATGCAATTTTATGAATATATTGTTTAAAGTAAAATAGTTTATCCTATCGTTCCTCACCACCATTTACAAACACACACTTATAGTCTTGAATCATAGGGGAACCATAATATCCCCGTTGTTCTAGATGCTTGAGAAATTTACCCCCAATTTTGGGTGGTGTTCCTAATTTTGTTGAGACATCATCAATACCATCACATACACCAGTTAGTGCCACGATAATATCCTTAGGATTACTAGGACCAATTTTTCTTGGAACCAATATCCTAAGAAAATCCCAAACAAACCCTCCACCACAAGGAAGTAAAGCCCAAATTTTTTCACAAAGTACAAGCTCCCAAAGAACTACTTCCTCCCATAACATGGTAGGGCCCACTCCTATCATGCTCTTTTTGGATTCACTCAATATCCATGATCTAACCAAACTGAAAAATGATCCAACATTACACGAGCCTACTTGGTCGAATATGCCCACAAAACAACCTTGAGACATCCCTAAGTTTGAAGGGAAAGTCAGAGAATACCTCACCAACCATGTCATGTCCTTCCACTTATTATGTTATTCCAATAGAATAATGGAATATTCCATTTGTCTACGTCTATTTCAGAGAACCCTCACTGGTACAGTAGCCAAATGATACGTGGAAGAGAATTTTGGAGCCCACTCAACATTTGAATCATTAGTCAAAGAATTCCTGTCATTTTTTCAATTCCCTATCCGTCATGATATCGGGTCTTAAATCTTGTCAGAATGAAAAAAAAATACCACTACTCACATTTCAGACCATATTCATGAATGGTGTAGACGTCACAACCTATGTAAAGAGGAAACCACCCCACAAAAAAGGCTATATTGGTTCCTCTAATCACTCATTCCTACCCTTGCTAAATATGTGGCCACAACCCTACCCCAAACTGAAGATGAAGCCATCACTAAGGAAAAACAATTTGACCTCATATTCTCCCAATGAGGGTACCTATACATTGTCTTTCCAGATTCTCCTTGTCCTTTACCCTTTGGTTAAGACAAACCTGGAGCATCACATGTTGTTGATGGGTTGATCAACTCCATGGCTCATACCCAACCACACACATAGTTAGTACTCACATATGGGACCAACCCATACTTTCAACCATATAGGGGAGCCTCAAATTACCCTCCCCCACCATTTATGGCACCTCATCTTCCCCCCATGGGTACCCAGCTAACCACATCCCTTCCCCAACCAATCCCTATCCCACAACCAGTTCCTCCACCAACAATGTCCTATCCACCTAGTAATAATGGAGCCACCTCCACTTCTTACAACCCATATGGACCCCCACAAGGTAACCCATACTATCCCTTCCTAGGTCCACCACAACCTACCACACCACCACATGGCCAACACCATACGGGGGTCAGTTTCATCCAACCTTCCCCTCTTCAATAGGGTCAAGATTTTGAATAGTTGAATACACCCAATACACCTTACCAACCCAACAATAACCAGAAGAAATGAAATAATATGTACCAGGGACAAGGAGGGAACCACCCTCAACAAAACACCCAAGCTGGGGGAAACCAACGCCAACCCAACCAAAACCCCCAAGGGGTAAATAATAATGGCCAATCACGACAAGGGTAAAATATCATCATTTGAACCAATTACCCTTATGCATTATGTGTCAAATATTTCCATTACACTCACCATTTCCCTCAAATCATCAACTATAAATGGATGAAGGACGCCATGGATACTTAGCAGACTACCAACCCTGAAGGTCCACCTTAAGGACCTCCCACTTATATACCACCACCACCACCAACATTATTACAAAACCCTATACCACATCAAGGAGTCATTAATACTCAACTAGAGGGGGTCCAATGCCCATAGTCATAGGGGCAGTTTCCTTCACCTGAACAACCCCATCCAGGGAACACCACTGACCACAATATCCTCCTCACTATTGAAGAGAAAATCCTCTTACAAAATCGTAGTTGCTAATACGATACATCCTTTGATCCATTACCCACCACTTCGGATGCTCCCCAACCACCAAATGGACAACCATTGATGATCCCTCATCCTAACACTAAATCCATCGCCTGCATGCCAGGGATGATTTTAGGGGCTAAATTTCGCTCATGGGCTAATTTTCCATGGTTTTTCCAAAAACAAGATTCATTAATCTAAAAATGTTTCGCCCAAATTTTATAGGATAAAATTATTTTACATTAAAAATCGCCAAAATCTTATACAAACTATATGAAATCCTTAGAAATTTGTATATTTAAAAAAAAATCGCCAAACATTTATATTGGAATATGAATAATTAGTAATATTCACCAAGGTTTCTACATTTTAAAATAAATTTCCATCCTTAAAATCACCCCTGCTGCATGCCCCGCACACCCTCGCGCAGGAATGTGCATAACCCCCATGCTAGGGATCCCATAGCTACAGTCTTATTGATGATATCACTTAATAACCTGCTGCCATGTCAGTTATGGACATCCTTCAAACATGCCCATCCCAACAAAAATAATTACTTTCACAATTGGGGGCAATAGATCCTACATACACCCATATAATCACATTTGACTTAGACAGACCAAACCCATGAATTCCATCATTAGTCACATTCTATATTCCTGTCAA
>JZKD02S1289895.1:0-12023 GCA_000966675.3 Picea glauca | reverse complement strand
GACATCTAGAAATACGCGTAATGGAGTACCCTACCAATACAAGGTGAACACCAAGAAGAGAGTCATAGCCACGAGGGAAGGCTTGGCAAGTGATGAAGAAGAGGTAGAGGATCTTCAGGTTGTGGAGCAGATTGAGGAAATCTTGCATGCAAAATATGAGAGGACAATGATAGGGCCAAGAGAGGGAAGAGAAGGAAACAATCCTATCCATATTAATGTTAGTGTGGAACCCATAAACCCATGTGCGACTAACACACCAAGAAGAACACCATCGTTTAGACAACCGAATTTTGGGAAAAGGAAGACAACAAAAAGTAAATATACACAATGAACAACAACTAGGGGAGCCGTTTCAATAAGCATTAGTCAAGTATCTACACCACGCGGAGGTAGTAGTTCAACATTTAGGATGGCAGGACACGATCCCACCATCAGGTTACCATAATTCAAAGGAGAAGCATCGAAGGACCCGAAGAAGCACATATTTATATGCGAAAATATTTGGGATGCAATACAGATCACAGATGAGGACACTAAACTTGCACAACTAACTATCACACTAAGGGATCACACACTGGATTGGTATATGAGTTTAGCCACAAACAATCCACCAGGGACAACTAGAATGATTGTGGATATCAAGAACTTGATGATAAATGAGTTTCAAAATCCAAGCTCAGAGGACAAATACATGAACGAGATTATAAAAATTATAACAGAAACGAGGATAATTTGTATGGGATATTGACCAAAGATTCAAGCGATTGAAAGGAAAACTGAACTATATCATGACATATATGCAGCACAGACACATGTTTGTCAAGTCACTATTACCACACTTTAAATATCCACTGCGACAACAGAAGTTCCATACGTAGGAAGAGGCTCTACAGGTAACCCTGTAACAGGAATAAAACCAATATCAAAAGATAAATCCATCCATCGAAGAGCTGAAGGAAGATCTGAATTAATGTTCTAGCTAAACCAAAACAAAAGTAAGGAGAAATGAGAAGTCGTTTGATGTACCACATACAGGACAGAAGGACACCATAAGAACGAATGTCCAACATTCGTGCAGTACATGGCAACAGGAATTCCAAACCTATTACCAACAAAAGGACTATGGTGAAAAATGTTTTAAAATCAGGGCCAAGATCTAGATCGCTACCCAATGATGCAAAAATATCATACAGTCCCAAAGAGTTAATATTACAACTTTTGCAAGTCAGTAGGCCATGATGACAAAGGCTGTAGAACCATGGAGTTGATTAGAGAGAGGACATCAGATGCATATAGGGTGCAAGATGAAATGATGACAGGGCAACCTACACATCAATTTAATCAGGCACCACCACAGTATAATACTGTGTCACAACAGTATAACAATGTGCAGCCGAAGTATAACATTGTGTAGCCCGAGTATAACCATGCACATTATAATTAGGTACCTCAATACAATACACCGCTTAGAGATCACATCGGGTACAAAGGAGGAGGACGAGGCAAAGGAGGCTTTGGATACGGAAGAGGTACAGTAGTGTGCCATAAATTCCAACATCTAGGGAACTATGCAAGAGAATTCCCTCTACCACCTACAACAAGCATGTATTGTCGCACAGCAGATCACGACATAGAGGATTACACAACATAGTTGGGGAAGATACAAAAGAAATGGAATCAGAACAATCAGAACGTACATTTGATCTCTACAAAATCTAGAGAATATGGAAGGAACATAAACATAGTGATGGGCGGAGGTGCTAAAACAGGAGATGATGCGGCTAAACAGGAACCAGCACAGTGCTAGTGGATTAAGAAAAATACTCAGCCACCCAAGATATTTGATGCGAAAAAGGAGGAGGCCTTTAAGGAGTCCAGACAAGAATTTCTCAAGAAGAATGTTTCATCTACATATACCACGCAGCATACCCAAGACATCCCAATATATGAAATGTCGTCAGCATTAGACCATACCAGTGAAGCCCACCTGGGAAACCAAGTTGTATTAAAATTTTCCTGCAATCCTGTATTCAATTATTTAAGGATCCATCATCTGCTATAATATTACAGAATCTGTTAGATAAATGTACCACAAAATCTGAGGGAAATTTAGAATAGAGGATAGTCAATCACCTCCATACCAGAAGGAGAACCAACAGATAGTTTAGATTGAATGCCAACATCGGAGATTTTAACATGGGCGATGTGATATAAGATCTAGGATCTGAAGTGAATGTATTACCCAAAAATAAAAGGAAATGCATGGGATAACCTAACTTAAGCTACTCACCAATCCAACTAAAGTTAGAAAACCGACACATATTTCTACCAATAGGGAGGTTGAAAGGAGCGACACTAGATCTGGATAGAGTGCGCACTAAGGAAGACTTTGAAGTGATCAAAATCATGGATGACACAATACCATATCCAACATTACTAGGATTGGATTGGGAATTTGTCAATCAGGTGATAATCAACCTGAAGACTAGGAAGATGGAATTTGATTCAGGTGAATATAGGGTTATCATGTCCCTAGATCCATCAGAAGTCGAAATATTTGTAAAACCAACATGTCTAGATCTAGAAGAAATTAACCAATTGTATCGGACCACCACTCACACCAAAGATTACATTAATCCAATTGTCGATGGTGTACTTATCTGGAGAATTATCACATCATGTGCTTCTAATTTAGACATTGGTCTGGAGAATTGGTAGCAGTGCCTACATGAGGTCTCAACTAGAAGATGCGCATGAATAAACCGCGCAGTAAGGTGGGTTGGCACAAAAGTTAGAGAACCTTCAAGTTTCCATGGAATCAACAACTTGGAAGAATTCCTAACAAGATATGAGGATGAAGTATCAGACAATTAGATATTGTTATCTCTATACATATCACTTAAGGCTACACCTGCAATATGGTGGGGCACACACAAAGAAACAATCAAGGACTGGTACCAATGTAAGTGGTTACTGGGCATTAGGTTTGGCACAGAACAAATAAGAAACTAGCAGCAGAAATATGATCGACAGAGGACACTAGTGGAACACTTGGAGAAGTGCAGAGCACTGTGGAAATGACACCCCCATAGGAATGGCCCCATCACTTTATACACACATTAGAGGGCATCCTAGCAAACTGGTATATGGACCAAGAACTTTACAACCAGTTTATCATTTGAGCATGAGAACCCCAAAATAGATGTTACAATTAAACAAATAAGATGGGTGATATTCATTAAGGAACCAAAATTTGAACTCATAACAGAAAAACAACAGCAGAATAGACAGATGGTGAAAGAACTGTTGTCATGCTATCATGTGTAAGAAGAAGTACCAGATGAAGATGATCCACGTGATATTCATATTGAGGAAGTTGAAGGAAAAAGAGAAGTGGAAGTTACACCTATAGAATCAGAAGTAATTGTTGCGCCAATAAAGGTGAAGAAATTCAACATTGAGACAGTTGATAATCCCAAAATGGCCAGCATTGGAGACTACTGGGAGGAGCAAACAGTGGACAAGATAAAAAAAAATTATTGCGCGAGTACAATAATATGTTCCCAACAACCTTCACAGAAATGAAGGGTATTGCAGGAGAAGTTGGAGAGATGAAGATCCCTCTCAAATTGGAGGCAAGACCTATCAGACAGAGGCATTACAGATTGATCCCCATCTACAAGAAGAAAGTAAGAGCATAAATCGACAGAATGCTGGAAGCCGGAATCATAGAACCAGTAGAAGAATTAGAATGGATAATTCCCATGGTAGTTCAGGAGAAAACAAAGGAGGCATAAGAATATGTGTAGATCTAAGAAATCTCAATGTTGCTTGCCTACATGACCCATTCCCTACACCCTTTACAAATGAAGTCCTAGAAAATGTGGGAGGCCAGGAAGCATACTCATTCACTGATGGATTCTCAGGCTACCACCAAATCATGATAGCACCAGAAGGTCGATACAAGACTACCTTTGCAACAGAATGGGGATCCTACCAATACACAAACATTCCTTTTGGACTGAAAAATGCACCAACAATTTTCTCAAGAGTAGTCATTGTTGCCTTCAAAGAATTCATCCACCAGCTTCTATAGGTATATTTGGATTATTGGATAGTGTACAGCCTATTGAAGGATCGTGTAGAGGTGTTGAGGCTGATGTTACAAAGATATAGGAAATGCCAAATATCCTTGAACATTAAGAAATGTATATTTGGAACACAATTCTATTGGGTCACATAGTATACAGACAAGGTTTAATCGTGGATCCTGCAAATATTGCAGTAATTGTGAACTTACCACCACCGAAATAAGTGCGCTAGCTGCGGGCCACATTTGGAAATACAAGATATTACAGAAAATTTATCAAGGGGTATGCGCAAATCATTGCGCCGATGGAGAAATTGCTCAAGAAGGATACTAAATTCCAGTGGAATGAGAGATGTTAGCAGGGATTGGACACCCTGAAGGAGAATATGTTCACAACACCCATCTTATTCTTTCCATATTGGGAGAAGACATTCCATGTGCATGTAGATGCATCAGCCATAGCCCTAGAAGCTATTTTGGCGCAACCAGGAGCAGGGGATTTGGACCATCCCATAGCATTTGCAAGAAAAAAACTTTCAGACTCCGAACAAAACTACAACACTACAAAGCGAGAAGGTCTGGCAATGGTTTATGCACTTCAAAATTTTAGGCATTACCTACTTGGAAAACATTTTAATATCTTCAAAGATCATTTAGCCCTTAAGTACCTAGTCAACAAGCCAATTTTGGGGGGGAGAATATGTCGATGGTTACTGTTGTTTCAAGAATTTGNAGATTCAAGCGATTGAAAGGAAAACTGAACTATATCATGACATATATGCAGCACAGACACATGTTTGTCAAGTCACTATTACCACACTTTAAATATCCACTGCGACAACAGAAGTTCCATACGTAGGAAGAGGCTCTACAGGTAACCCTGTAACAGGAATAAAACCAATATCAAAAGATAAATCCATCCATCGAAGAGCTGAAGGAAGATCTGAATTAATGTTCTAGCTAAACCAAAACAAAAGTAAGGAGAAATGAGAAGTCGTTTGATGTACCACATACAGGACAGAAGGACACCATAAGAACGAATGTCCAACATTCGTGCAGTACATGGCAACAGGAATTCCAAACCTATTACCAACAAAAGGACTATGGTGAAAAATGTTTTAAAATCAGGGCCAAGATCTAGATCGCTACCCAATGATGCAAAAATATCATACAGTCCCAAAGAGTTAATATTACAACTTTTGCAAGTCAGTAGGCCATGATGACAAAGGCTGTAGAACCATGGAGTTGATTAGAGAGAGGACATCAGATGCATATAGGGTGCAAGATGAAATGATGACAGGGCAACCTACACATCAATTTAATCAGGCACCACCACAGTATAATACTGTGTCACAACAGTATAACAATGTGCAGCCGAAGTATAACATTGTGTAGCCCGAGTATAACCATGCACATTATAATTAGGTACCTCAATACAATACACCGCTTAGAGATCACATCGGGTACAAAGGAGGAGGACGAGGCAAAGGAGGCTTTGGATACGGAAGAGGTACAGTAGTGTGCCATAAATTCCAACATCTAGGGAACTATGCAAGAGAATTCCCTCTACCACCTACAACAAGCATGTATTGTCGCACAGCAGATCACGACATAGAGGATTACACAACATAGTTGGGGAAGATACAAAAGAAATGGAATCAGAACAATCAGAACGTACATTTGATCTCTACAAAATCTAGAGAATATGGAAGGAACATAAACATAGTGATGGGCGGAGGTGCTAAAACAGGAGATGATGCGGCTAAACAGGAACCAGCACAGTGCTAGTGGATTAAGAAAAATACTCAGCCACCCAAGATATTTGATGCGAAAAAGGAGGAGGCCTTTAAGGAGTCCAGACAAGAATTTCTCAAGAAGAATGTTTCATCTACATATACCACGCAGCATACCCAAGACATCCCAATATATGAAATGTCGTCAGCATTAGACCATACCAGTGAAGCCCACCTGGGAAACCAAGTTGTATTAAAATTTTCCTGCAATCCTGTATTCAATTATTTAAGGATCCATCATCTGCTATAATATTACAGAATCTGTTAGATAAATGTACCACAAAATCTGAGGGAAATTTAGAATAGAGGATAGTCAATCACCTCCATACCAGAAGGAGAACCAACAGATAGTTTAGATTGAATGCCAACATCGGAGATTTTAACATGGGCGATGTGATATAAGATCTAGGATCTGAAGTGAATGTATTACCCAAAAATAAAAGGAAATGCATGGGATAACCTAACTTAAGCTACTCACCAATCCAACTAAAGTTAGAAAACCGACACATATTTCTACCAATAGGGAGGTTGAAAGGAGCGACACTAGATCTGGATAGAGTGCGCACTAAGGAAGACTTTGAAGTGATCAAAATCATGGATGACACAATACCATATCCAACATTACTAGGATTGGATTGGGAATTTGTCAATCAGGTGATAATCAACCTGAAGACTAGGAAGATGGAATTTGATTCAGGTGAATATAGGGTTATCATGTCCCTAGATCCATCAGAAGTCGAAATATTTGTAAAACCAACATGTCTAGATCTAGAAGAAATTAACCAATTGTATCGGACCACCACTCACACCAAAGATTACATTAATCCAATTGTCGATGGTGTACTTATCTGGAGAATTATCACATCATGTGCTTCTAATTTAGACATTGGTCTGGAGAATTGGTAGCAGTGCCTACATGAGGTCTCAACTAGAAGATGCGCATGAATAAACCGCGCAGTAAGGTGGGTTGGCACAAAAGTTAGAGAACCTTCAAGTTTCCATGGAATCAACAACTTGGAAGAATTCCTAACAAGATATGAGGATGAAGTATCAGACAATTAGATATTGTTATCTCTATACATATCACTTAAGGCTACACCTGCAATATGGTGGGGCACACACAAAGAAACAATCAAGGACTGGTACCAATGTAAGTGGTTACTGGGCATTAGGTTTGGCACAGAACAAATAAGAAACTAGCAGCAGAAATATGATCGACAGAGGACACTAGTGGAACACTTGGAGAAGTGCAGAGCACTGTGGAAATGACACCCCCATAGGAATGGCCCCATCACTTTATACACACATTAGAGGGCATCCTAGCAAACTGGTATATGGACCAAGAACTTTACAACCAGTTTATCATTTGAGCATGAGAACCCCAAAATAGATGTTACAATTAAACAAATAAGATGGGTGATATTCATTAAGGAACCAAAATTTGAACTCATAACAGAAAAACAACAGCAGAATAGACAGATGGTGAAAGAACTGTTGTCATGCTATCATGTGTAAGAAGAAGTACCAGATGAAGATGATCCACGTGATATTCATATTGAGGAAGTTGAAGGAAAAAGAGAAGTGGAAGTTACACCTATAGAATCAGAAGTAATTGTTGCGCCAATAAAGGTGAAGAAATTCAACATTGAGACAGTTGATAATCCCAAAATGGCCAGCATTGGAGACTACTGGGAGGAGCAAACAGTGGACAAGATAAAAAAAAATTATTGCGCGAGTACAATAATATGTTCCCAACAACCTTCACAGAAATGAAGGGTATTGCAGGAGAAGTTGGAGAGATGAAGATCCCTCTCAAATTGGAGGCAAGACCTATCAGACAGAGGCATTACAGATTGATCCCCATCTACAAGAAGAAAGTAAGAGCATAAATCGACAGAATGCTGGAAGCCGGAATCATAGAACCAGTAGAAGAATTAGAATGGATAATTCCCATGGTAGTTCAGGAGAAAACAAAGGAGGCATAAGAATATGTGTAGATCTAAGAAATCTCAATGTTGCTTGCCTACATGACCCATTCCCTACACCCTTTACAAATGAAGTCCTAGAAAATGTGGGAGGCCAGGAAGCATACTCATTCACTGATGGATTCTCAGGCTACCACCAAATCATGATAGCACCAGAAGGTCGATACAAGACTACCTTTGCAACAGAATGGGGATCCTACCAATACACAAACATTCCTTTTGGACTGAAAAATGCACCAACAATTTTCTCAAGAGTAGTCATTGTTGCCTTCAAAGAATTCATCCACCATCTTCTATAGGTATATTTGGATTATTGGATAGTGTACAGCCTATTCAAGGATCGTGTAGAGGTGTTGAGGCTGATGTTACAAAGATATAGGAAATGCCAAATATCCTTGAACATTAAGAAATGTATATTTGGAACACCCTTCGGAATTCTATTGGGTCACATAGTATGCAGACAAGGTTTGATCATGGATCCTGCAAATATTGCAGTAATTGTGAACTTACCACCACCGAAATAAGTGTGCTAGCTGCGGGCCACATTTGGAAATACAAGATATTACAGAAAATTTATCAAGGGGTATGCGCAAATCATTGCGCCGATGGATAAATTGCTCAAGAAGGATACTAAATTCCAGTGGAATGAGAGATGTTAGCAGGGATTGGACACCCTGAAGGAGAATATGTTCACAACACCCATCTTATTCTTTCCATATTGGAAGAAGACATTCCATGTGCATGTAGATGCATCATCCATAGCCCTAGAAGCTATTTTGGCGCAACCAGGAGCAGGGGATTTGGACCATCCCATAGCATTTGCAAGAAAACAACTTTCAGACTCCGAACAAAACTACAACACTACAAAGCGAGAAGGTCTGGAAATGGTGTATGCACTTCAAAATTTTAGGCATTAGCTACTTGGAAAACATTTTAATATCTTCAAAGATCATTTAGCCCTTAAGTACCTAGTCAACAAGCCAATTTTGGGGGGGAGAATATGTCGATGGTTACTGTTGTTTCAAGAATTTGACTTTGAAGTCATAATCAAACCAGGGAAGTTGAACGCAGGACATGATCACTTGTCAAGGGTCACCAATGGCGAGGATCCTACAAACTTAGAGGATATCTTCCCTTACGTGCAGTTATTTTTAGTCCAGGTCGCGGATGATTATTTTGTTGACATTATTGAGTATTTAAGTATAGGGACTACACTACAGGAACTTAACATTGTGTAGAGGAAGAATTTGGTTGTCAGAGTAGTCGACTACCAGTTGATCACAGGGAACCTATATAAAATGAGGGCATACAACATCTTGAGAAGGTGTGTGCTAGAACATGAAAGGCCTAGGATATTAGAAAAATACCATGAAGGAATAGAGGGATGACACTATGCAGGAAAAGCTACCATGTAGAAGGTACTACATGAAGGATTATGGTGGCCAACTATTCATCAAGATGAAAAGGAATATTGTCAACAATGCGATGTTTATCAGAGGGTTGGTAAACCAAACAAATGGGACAAGATGCCATTACACCCACAAGTAACGCTACAAGTGTTTGACAAATGGGCTATCAATTTTGTTGGGCCAATTCACACACCAGCAAGAAGATCAGGCACGCGATACATCATCACTACGACATAATACCTCTCAACATGGGCAGAGGCAGCACCAGTTAAAGATTGCAGTGCAGAGACAACACACTTCCCGTTTGAACATGTGCTCACTAGATTTGGATGTCCAAGGATTTTGATGCGTGACCAAGGCACTCACTTTATCAACAACACTATCAGAGCTCTGACTGAAGAATTCAAGGTATACCATTAGAAAAGTATGCCATACCATCCTCAAGAAAATGGAACAATGGAAGCCTTCAACAAGATTCTAGAGAATGCCCTAACCAAGATTTGCAATGTCAATAGGGACGAATGGGATTCAAAGATACCAGCAATATTATGGGCATACAGAACTACCTATAATAAGATGACAGGGCAGACACCCTTTCGATTGGTGTATGAACAAGAAGCAGTGTTGCCACTAGAATTCTTGGTACCAATTCTGCGTGGTGCAGCAATTATAAACATGACAGATTGAGGCACAGTACATGAAAGGTTAAGTCAACTGATGAGCATGGAAGAAGATAGGATTCGAGCAGGATTTCACCAAGAAGTACAGAAAGAAAGGGACAAAGCTTGGCATGACCGACATATCAAGAAAAAAAGTTTCAAGGAAGGAGATATAATCCTACTGTATGACAACAAGTTTTTCCAACATCTAGGAAATTTCAAAATGAATTGGTTGGGACCATATGAGGTCAAGACTATCACAGACAGAGGAGTTGTATAGTTGAAGGATTTGGAAGGAGAAAAATTGAGGGGGATGATCAATGGGAGCCGACTAAAGTTGTACAAAGAGAGTCAACCACCAGCAACTTGAAAGTTACCACATAGTAAGAACCAAAAAAAAAAATCCACGTCGTACCGAACATAAAAATATAACAACAGAGACATACTGCACTGAAAATAGAATGACAGTGCACACTCAGAAATTCTAGCTCGAAGAAGACAAGGCCAACGGGCACTACAAATCATAAACAAGTAGGAAAGGAGGATATGGCAAAAGAAGCACCAACTGATAGCTTCTGTCAAAATTGAATGTCGAAAATGACTGACGGGATGCCACATTAATCGGGCCAACTGGCGACAACAAGGAAAATCAATGGAAAGTATGCAGGATTTAGTGGTTCAATTAAAAGGAAATCATGGTAACATCTCTGAAAAGCTTCACACGACCTCAATGCAAATCAAGCACACAGGAGCAGAAAGGTTATTGTCAAATCCAGAAAGGCACAGAGCAATAAAGCATACAAAGGAGAGAGTGAGGGTTGCAGAGGTTGCAGAGGCCACTAAGATCGGTGAACAAAATCTTTACCACCATGGCACCACCCAAATAGGGAGAGTCAAGACAAACCACCAAACAACCTCGAAGCAACGCCAGAGAACCATTGCTGCCACAGGGAAATGAACAACAACCATCTTAGCCTCCAAACATCATCCACGTGGACAAAATCTTGTCGCCTGATATGACACTAGGAAGCCCCACACCCATTTTGGAGGAAACCCAATAGAAAACACCAGCGTGCATGGACATTGATACACTGGTAGAAGGATATGACTAGTAGTTTGAGGATGCAGACAACCAGATGCACCCCAAAAACCCTCAAGAAGCCCCGAGAGTCAATGGGATGACTCCAAACTAGGAAGAAACGACCACGCCAGAAATATCACAGGCAACCACGTCCGAATAGCCAAGGGAATTAATAGTGGAATATGTCTCTTGATGACTAGAGGAGTATATTGAAGAATGAACAATGGAGGTCAGAACCTCGAGCCAGCCACCATAGCAAAAGGTAAAGAAGACGGTACCTAGGTCACCATGCAGGAATCCCACCGCAACCATTGTCTTGTTGTGCATTCTAGAATGGGTGCGTATACTAACAAATATGTTAGTACATGTGGAGAAATTGAGGTATTCAAACCATGATTTGACGAACACGGACAAGTTCCTGGAGTTCTCCAACCAACTCTACCTACAGACTATGGGTATAAGACCCTTTGGTGAACCAATTAATCAACCAGTCTAGTGGGCAGTAGGACTGGACAAAAATGGGATTATATGCCTTTTTTACCTACTGCACTTTGGGAGGGGCCAGTATGAAAACAACTACGTCAAGCAACTGATGGAAGTTACACATGGTGGATATATGTGGCTGGAACAGCTCGTCTCAATAGATGTAGAGCTCATCGTATACATCGCAAGGTTTCCATCATGGGGTGAGGATCTCGCATAGTTTCTGGAGGACAAAAAAAAGGAGAAATCATTGGTCGAGGAAATTAATAATAAATATGGCACCGAAAGGGGGTTGCAAAAAATCATCATCAGGTGTATTAGTGATGTTGCGACAAGAATGGAATGAAAATTACTCAGGAAATGTCGCAAGGAGGAATTCTCGATCAGGGTTGTCGTAGTTGTAGCACAGTGTGAAGAGGGAACCACACTCAGCTGGGCCCCTTATTTGTTGAATACGTTCCTAGACGAATACAGGGATGTGCATGATATGGGGACAAAATTCCATTATTCATGGCTACTCATC
>JZKD02S1289884.1:0-12023 GCA_000966675.3 Picea glauca | reverse complement strand
TGACATAAAATAGATGTCAGGGTTGGTAAAGGGAACAAAGTGGTTGGTGGAAGAAATGAAGAAATAAGCCACATAGGTTTGTTTTTATTAGCACCAAATAGGGAAGTGCTACTCCCAGTTGGACCTGATGTTATATCCTAGCCTGCACCTCTTCTTTCTAGTCATCAAATAAACCCATTCATATGTCAACTTATCTCTTAGTTAGTTTTTTCTTCTTCACTATGTGTTAAGTCATTTCATTTTATGTATTTCCCTTCTTTTCTTATGTTACTTGTTTTTCTATTTATAAGGTCAAGTTAGGTATTGATTTGAGTATGGATGAGTCCTATAACAATGGTTTATATCACTGATGGATCACATGAGGGTTAACCCAAGACTAGAAGTGTAAAAGTGTTGATTGCAAGAATGCCAACATTCTTGCAATCAACATATAAACACTCTTTTATTGAATTTTCATGACTTAAACATATTTTAAAGTTTGAATAAAGTGTGTTGGAACCCAAATCATGCTCACATGTTCCTATTACCCTCGAAATCATGCACATCGTTCCTCTTTGAATTTTTCATTACAGGTTTTGAGCAAGCCCTAAGTCACTCTTAGTCTTGGCCACCATTATCAAGAAAGGGAGCTAGGGCACGATGGTACCACCTTGAGAGTGCTATAAAATAAATAGAGCAGAGTGAGTAGGGCTCGAATTGTTAGAGGACATACCATAAATATAGGATATATTAATCAAGGGAAAGTGGTATGATTTCATTTGTTCCTTCAATGGACACCATACAAAAATCTCTTTGATATTTGCTCAAAACTTTGATGGATTCCAGACACAAATTGGGGATATAACCATTAACACTTAACATAATATTTTATTACTAGAGCATTTTCTCTCCCTATCAATGGCGAGAGGTTGTTCAAGAAAGGGAGATTACTAGCTGAGGTGTGAAACCAGTTCCTAGTAGCATAACATCAGAGCCGAGATTGGAGCCAAGGAATTTCGATCCTTTAGATGAAAGAGGAATAGAGGGGCATATTATAAACAATACAGAGGTACATCACTAGAGAAGGAATTTTTAAAATTTTACACTGCTATTGTCTCATATTTATCATGCAATTAAATGGTGACAAAGAGATGAACCTCCGATTCTACCTACTCAAAATCCTACCCAGAAATTCCAAGTAAACCCATTCAGAAGACCAATTTGACCAACTAGTTGAGGCTAAACTCCAAAGAATTGTTTGATCTATCCCTCAAGGAGAAGAATCCTATTTAAATTGAATATCAATACATTGATGAAGACCCCTCTGGGTTTACCAACATGGAGGAAATGACCATCCACACCTTGAAGTAAATTCCAGTAGGAAAGATCAAAAAGAAGTGAAATAAGGGACAAACCTAAGGTGTTAAACCCGTTGATTTGGAAGAAGATGTCACCACTGGTCCAGAATAAGAGAAATATTTGGTGGACACTGGTCCAGACCCTGCGCAGGATTTTGAGGAAGCTAGTCTAGAAACATAGCATGTTCCAGAGTAGGTTTTAGAAGAGACCAAAACATAGGCAAATGGGAAAATGTTGATGGTACATGAACTTGAAAAATAAATCATTGAAGAAAAACCTAATAAGAATCCTAGGTATGATATGAAACCTAGGAAAGTTAAGCTCTCCATTGATCTCAATAGGCCTTTTTCTAAGGAATATAATGAACTTAAAAATGGGAACGAAGTGAAAATAAAAATCAAGCCAAAATTTAAAGGTAAAGGTAATAGGGAAATGGAAGACAACAAATAACAGGTGGAAACCCTCAAACAACATAATGATAGGATGAGGAAAAAAATTAAAGAGTTGCAACAACAAAATCAAGATCTTGAGATTGAACATTCAAAACTACAGAAAAAATACCAAAAGTTTTAGAAAAAACACCAAAAGACCTGCATGTTCCTAAAGGAGATTATCTAAGCCTGTTGATGTCAACAAGTAAGGAAATTCAAATCCTGGGCAAGTTTTTCTCTAGTGTTAAATATTTCTCTCTAGTTAGTAGAATGCATGTGTATCAATGCAAATTCAATAGAGAGTTCCAAAATTTGAATACTTTTGTTATGCATCTACTACACTTTAGTTATCATTAGTCACTCTAGTTTTAGTGGTTGAATCTTTTTGTTTTAGTTAGAGATATTATAGTCAGTTGTAATAAAGGTCTTTTGATAAACAATAATGTTTTGATTAGGTCAAAGTTATGGGCCTAGAAGAGGGGAGTTATCCCCACAAAATAACACTTAAACTCTACTTCACTCAATGTGAAGTTAATATCTACAAGTCTAAATGTAATGTAGGGCTTAACTATAGAATTTAGATCTGATATAGGGATATAAATACTTTTGGTGGATAAATATAAGAATATGTCAATGTAAAGGGCTTGATATTTTTGGGGTATCAAGCTATTAGGAAATATATTGGGATTATGAAGTGTAAATATATACAAAGTTTTCTACTCAGTGAATATATTTTTTGGTGAAGAGACTGTATTTTTCTCAATCTTGTTTGTCTTTTCTTATTATTTGCATGCATGTTGAATGTCTTGAAAAGGAATCTTTATATTATCTTTCAGCTAATGTGTTTACAACTTGTTGAGAAGTGTATTCCAAATATTTTTTAGGTTTAATGAAATGTGTTAGATCTAAAATTACTATCTGCAAGTGACAAATTGTATGTTTTTTAGTGTTTACGTTCTACTTTTATATTTTTTATATGCTACACCAGATTGCATGCCATTGGCTAATGGAAACATTGTGGTGAATATTGTTGAACTATCCAAATAGTTCCATTCCCTTGAAACTCATCCATCAACTTACCATCAAAATATAACAAACTTATAAAAGTCCAACCATTCCAACAACTGAGGTGGCATAACTCTACCATTAGTAGTCAAGTGTTAAACTTAGGACCAACACCTTAGACATATGTGTGTATGGTTCGCCAAATTTCATTCTCAAATGTCAAAAAACCTTCAAGGTATTAAGAAGGAATTTCCAGAACACCAAATGAAAATTATATGCATGTTGCACAGAATATAACATCTTCCTCCTCTTGACAAGGTCATGTTTTACTGTTGTTCAAATATTCCCTTACTATTGATTGTTATGAGAAATATTACCCTACGGACAGGTTAAGCTCCCCTTTGGACCAATAACCCTTGTTTGGTCCAAAGACAAAAGTAAAAAAATGGTTTCTACTTTCATTATAGATATAGTTCATTAACCTATAGATAGAAACATGAAGGCACACCTATTTCTCAAAGTTTTTCCTCATTTCTCCATCCTTTTTCTTTGTTTTTCCAATTTTTTTAGCGACCAAAGAGACCTACAAAACAAGAGGCAAGGAAACCTTCCTACTTATACTAGATTTCATTAGTTAAAATCCAAATCTATCTATACCTGATTTGACTAAAGTATAGACACTATCATGAACACAATAGAGAAAGGAATTGGCCAAGCTAATATTGAATGGAAATCCAAAAGAAGGAACTTACAATTCATGTTGATCTCATATAAATATTCTCCAAACTCTCCTTGTCCAGCCATTGCATGAAAATATTGAGATCAAAATGTTGAATTCTTTCTCCCAGGATCAAAGGTTTGACACCTAAAATGTCCCCACTTTTCTTCTTGGAAATTCCTTCAATTTATAGGATCTGGAGGCTCAACCACCATGGGATAATTAGGTAATTGGTTGAGTATATGGCTCCAAAAGTTAGGATTTGAACCTAATATAGTGCCATAGGATAGGATTCGACCCAAAACAACCTCATCCCTTGAGATTTTTCCCTTAAGAAAATGCGTGATTCACCATATTTTCCTCTAACCAGAGTGGCACTCCCCCTTATATAGAGACAAGATTCCACTGGAACTCCCTAAATAAGGCTAAGGAGGTGCCACCCTATGAATTGGTGCTCCCTTAACAAGGACAGGGGTGCTCCACCCTTCATAAATGCTTGAACAATGGTCAAATTTCCAAGTGAAAAGCATGTTTATGGCTTTGAAATGATGAGTTTCTTCATCCAATATGACTTATGGGTCATGGAAAATTTATTTCACAGTGTCAATGAGTTGTGAGACTTGTAAAAGTTCATGCGACACATAGTGAGGTGCATACGACACTTGAAAAAGTGCATGTGACACTTAGTGAGGTGAATACGACACTTTGCGACACTTGCGACACTTAGGGTGCGACACTTATGTGTGGAATTTTGATGTGTAACAGATTCCCCCTAAAGTGTGAGGTCAAAAGAGAAATTGATGGCTAAAAAACTTTAAAAATTATTCAATGCAAGGTTGTTGTAGTAGGAGAACCTGTCAGAGGCTGCAAACAACCATAAAACAATGTAAATATATGTTTCATTCCCGAGGCAGGCATACCTATGCTAGGAATACGAGTTGAATCAAAGAATGTCCTCCAACCAATACACTGCAAATCCATGAGAATATTGACTAAGGATATGGTCACCAAAGATACAATGTGGATCCATATGTCCATGACATAAACTAATCACAACCAAGAAAAATACATAGTGGAGCTATGAGAAGACAAAACATAACCACAGATCAATACAATGTGGATGTATGTGAGAATATATTTATCAGTAAGATTTCCAACATGGATATTATGGTGGAATCTTTTACATGCTCAAATGATCTCCATCAAAGTATCAGAAAAGCACATAACATAGTGAGCATCCAACCTAGGGTCTTCATCCTGATTCCAAAATGATAAGAATCTATCCATATGAATAGATGACCTGATGTCAAACATGGTAGAAACTACTTGATTACCTCTCATTGAGGTATACTGTTAACAATTGCGATGGAAATCACCAATGATGAAAATGATTCCCAAGGTGCCTTTATTATATTCCAGTGAATGTGAATAAATTAGCTGAGGCCAAACATTTGTGGAATCATCCTATCAAAGGTCAATGGTGTACACCTACTTTCATAAGTGAGGAGGCCTGTCATTGAGGAATGCAGGTTCCAAGGTACTAATTTGTTTCTAATTCTAATTCCTGGATGATGTGCAAAATTCGACAGGAAAAGACTCATTGAAGGAGGGCATTGATGTATCCCCCATCATTGACATGAAATTGAGACATGAAATTTATGTGAAATGGTGGATTAAATGAGTATGGAATGACACAGGAATGGAAACTGGTAATATTATATATGGTTGTTTTGAAGTGAAGCTTCCCTTCAACATTGTGAGTCACGACACAAGACTTGGAATATTTGACTCAACGAGTACCAAGAACATAATGTGACGATAATAAGAGTAATCTTCGACTCAAATGAAAAATTATAACGACACATGGAATTAGTATGAATCAGAGACAAGAATATTATCCAACTGTAAGGAGAGACATAAATAGGTTCCATGTTCAAGGGAGAAAACAATAGATACCATAATGGATTACAAAAAACTTGACCCACTTCTTTTAATTTCCCCCCCACCATGATTGGTGAGTACCTTTATATTTTAACGAACTTGAGGAGGACAACATATGATTGGTATATCTCATCTTCAATGATTCACTCGAAATATGTTTAATGAACCTAAAGAAGGAGGGGTTTGGTTCCATATAGATCTTGGAGGTTGGACTCACATAGGTCCTGTTGTTCCAGAGTCTGTACTAAGGCTTAGAAGTACAGTGTCTAGGCATACAAAAGTGGTTAAAGGGTGGAGAAGAGAGAAACATCAACCTTTGGCAAAGGAAACTAGGGAATATTTCTATGTTGGCATTGTCTAGCTTCCAATTGTCCTTGGATGGTTATATCCTGTTCAATCGTTGCCCATGAACGTTCGAGTTCAACCCGAGTAGTAGCGGTTTTAAGAATAGTGTCGAAAAGGTTTAAGGCAATGTGCATTTGATTTGATAATTCGGGTTCGATATTGTGCTATGTTGGCACAGGGACAGTCATGGAGGAACAATAAAAATAAGAAAACTTCAGAGGGAAATTAAGTGCTGTCTCAATTTGGTCGTAATAAAAGAGAGTTTACAGTTTCGGAAATAGAACGGGGTGAAAATCAAAGGCTCTTTCCCGTAACTGAGTTATATCTTAATAAAATGTATGAGGTGGGAGAAAAACATTTAGTTGTCTATGATGTAAGGCTCCTATTGAGGGATAATCTCACGTATAAACAGGAGAGGAAAACGGTAAGGAAATAACCTGATGTAGCATAAAATATGTATAGAATTTTGAAAGTGTTGATTGGTCTTACACCTGCTGATAGCTGGTACAAAGGAAAAACAGTAAACAATTACAGAAAACCAAAATTTATTCTCTATAGTAGTGGTCATACTAAATTATAACGAAGCATTCATCAGTTATGAATATGAAATGAAATGAAATATGAGATAGAAGAAAACAAACTCATATCACAGTCGTGATGGAATTGAGAATCTTCAGATTTGCTTTGTATTAACTCTCAAAATGTAAAAACTTTGTTACAATCGACACAAAAATGTCCAACCACGCTCTTTTATTTCTGTGGTATATTTATACAGTTTTACAAATAAGATAGAATCTCAATCGTTACAAAATTTCAGTTATGATAGGGAGGAGAGCAATTGCTCCATTTCTTCTTCTTTGTCTCCACTTGGTGCCAAAGGTTTGTCCTCGCGCGTACTCGGTATAGGTGACACATCTTTCAACCAGCTGAGATATCAGCCTCGATGGTTCTGCTTGACAGCTGGCTTTAAAAAAGTAACATTCTCGGGCTAACTACGACAACCTGTCTTCCATCTGTCTATCTATGATGTCGATAGCACATAATTGTGCGCTTGGTTTAATCATTCATTTGTCTATTTGGACTATGTCTGCTATAGTCACTTGGGAAATCTCGGCCGAATATCTTTCCTCTTTTTCCTTTAGATCAAGAGAGATTTTTTCCATATTCATTTGAATCAATGCCTTGACATTACCCCCACTATCAATGCCTAGCAGATTACCATCTATAGAAATAAAGGCCTCTTCCAAGGAATTTGTTACCCTTTTGGCTTGCAACTTGCTTTCCGAGATGTTGTGCTCCCATTCTTTGAATAGAAAGTTTCCTCTGGTCTGCTCCGAAATGGTGAAACTAGGAGTGCTTCTTGAATCCCTATTGTTTATGTCTATCACAGCCTCTTGGAAGGTGACCCGTGCTGCTCCAAATTCCCTTTCTCTAGCACTTAAATTCTCCAAAACTTGATTAACCAACAAGCAATTGTCCCGAATCTCCTCTACCTTGCCGAGTAAATTTCGTTGGGCCGTAGAGACTCTGCCCCAAATCTCCATCGCCTGGAACTGAAACATCCCGATATCTATCACTTTGCTTTCAGCGATTTCCACCCTAGCGTGCAGCTGTTGGATCAAATCCCTTTGCTAGCTTGCTTGCATCTGACCATCCCGAACCACCAGTTGTCCTTGTTCGAGATTAGTTTTGAGTAGCTCTATCTCATTTTTATCGGCCAACCTTACTTTCTCTATACCTACACTCGCCTGGTCTTTGGTAGTCTCTGTTGTTGTGGCTAGTCTAGCTTCCAGGGTCTTGATGAGGTGATTCTTTCATTTCAGCTGGTTTTTTAAGACCCCGACTGAAAATTGATTCGTTGTGGCGTATGCTCCTAATGTCCTTGCTATTTCGGTCGTGAATTGTTCGTTCCTCTTGTATTTTCTATCAGTTATAACTTTATATTTCTTGGTCGTTGACTCTCCTTCCTAATAGAATTCCCTCTTTACCACTACCTTTCTCTTCTTATCGAAGAAAAACTCATTCGGAGGGAGTTCTTCTACCCTTATAGGCCTCAACTCTTCATTGAAGATCCATCCTGCATCAATATTTCCCGGAGTTGACTGCAAGGGAGTAACTGATGTGATAGGTTCTCTGATCCGCTTCGCTGATTTTCCCAGAGTATCAACTAGACTCTGCTTCTTCGACGGGTCGGGAGTCTTTATCTCTGTTTTCTGACTCTTAGTTTTCTCTCCCTCATCCTGGTGTTTTTCTTGATCGAGAGTGGCATCCTTAGAGCCTTCGGCATCTCTTTATTTCACCTCCACTGTACTCGGACTCTCACCCTGCAACACTGTGGGAAGACAACTGTGTCAATGTTCCTGGAACTTCAGAACATCATCTCTTTCCTCGGGTGCCAAGGTTTGTATCTGAGCTAGAATCTCGGCATAGGACCTTGCACCTCGGAAAATGTCATCCGAGGGTGAATTCTTGTGCTCAAATCTCTTGAGCCCGCAACTGGCCAAATGATTGCTCACAACCCTTTACGGATTGTGCTTCTTATATTCAATGAGGACCAAATTTAGGTCTTCTAGGGCTACTGCCTCAACTTTGGCATGCCCGAAATCTAATAAAGAATATGAATTTAAAGGAACAGGAAAAGGTGGCCATACCTTCTTTGAGTATCCTTTAAGCTCCTTACTTATACCACTGATTACTATTTGTCTGGAAACCTCACGACAAGCCAGTTTGTCGGGAATGAACAATGGAAATGCATGTGGGGGAATAGAAGCCCCGAAAACTCTGAGGTAAGAAAATTCTACTTCTACATACCAGTCTGCTATGCTTCTTAGATTCGTTACTACACTGTTCGAGATCCTGGGTGGCGGGTGACCAAAAATAGTGACATGGAGGGGCACCATCACCCAGTTGAAGATTTCATACACAAAATTTGTCTCTTTGTTTTCCCACAATTTCGCATGATAAACGTGGATAGGCTCGTCTTTTGCTGGGGTCCAACTCCAACTCATTAAGGGAAATGGTGTTGAAAAACACACGGTGTCCATAATGTATGCAGACATGAAAAATGAAGACGCCTTTCCGCTCTCTTTCTGTGCCCGATACTCTGTGACCCGACTGGTCAAGCTATCGGACAACATTTTTGCTCAATCGAAGGAACCACCTTCGGTGACCTGAAACATTAGAGGCACCCACAGAAGAAAAAAATGTGAGGTGTCCTCTCTCCCGTATAACCTACATGTCATCATGGCAACATACTTGTATTGTGGTTCTAAGGAAGCTATTGAATATATGCCGTGGCTATCAGCTCTGAACTTCACGGCGTGCAAAACCCAATCTCTTATTAAAATGGACATGGTTTTATCATACTGTACGGATTCCTTCTGCTTGAAATCGTCCAAGAATTCGATGCCATATGTATAGTCGGACGTTGTGGGCATCTTATACATGGCTTGCAGATGTTCCAGCCTGAAAGTACCGACGATGACTTTCTGCTCATTCATGATGGTTCTGGTCGGTATGTCCACATGGTCTAATGCCCATCGAACCATGTCATAATATGGAAGCAATCGTGTCCTGGCTGCTACTTTATGCATTCTGGATTGAATGACGATCTTATACTTGGTGGTTATGTCATCTTTTTCATTGTCGTTGGAGTCATCGGAATAATCCACCAATTCATCCTGCAGAACATCTGAAACGAATGACCAATTTGGGACTGGGTCGATACTTCGAGGTGAAGTATCAACAACGTTGTCCGAGCCTTGTCCCGAAACCTCAACACTGGCTTTGGATGCTTTTCGCGGAGCCATGGCTGGAGATTGTGCTTTAGCTCTTCTGCGATAGAAATACATATACATACAAACGTCAACTTGCTCAGAGATAATGTGCTCTGCGTAATGTATAAATGAATTTTTTTAAATGCATAACAACTCTTATATATATTCGAAAACTTGGTACATTTCAGAACAGGTCTGTCAAATCGTGTTTAGAAGTAAATTTAGCCATAAAAATCTGATCTTTATTCATCGATTTTCCCTATTTCCTTATTAATGTCATAAATTTTGGCAGTTTAAAATGTCAGTTGGCGTACGGAAATAATAAGGCTACCTCGTAAATTGTGCAAGCATCGATATTGATTTAGCTTAATTAATCCGGTTTTACCTACGTTAATTAATCTTTCACCACTCGTTGTATCGGGAAGTTTGATTTAACCTTTTGAACCTCTAACCCCCGAAAATGCGATGATTGATTTTGATTAATAAAAACATAATTATGATTAGGAGCTTAATTAATTTCGTAATTATTTAGATTCGTCGTATCGCGACTCGGAGCTTCGAAGGTAAGTTTCCAGGAAGTTTGCATGCCAAGCTACGAAACCGCAAGATTGCGATAATACAACTTAATTAAAAGGGGAAGATAAACTCGGATTAAGTGATTGATTAATTACATTTATATCCTTATCGTGATTTCGCGAGTCAGGGTTTAGAATGTGTAACTTTTGAAAAAGAAAACACCGAGTGGTGAATTGCCGACAAAACTTTTACCATGGTTTAGCTTTTACTTTTAACTGTGACACGGGTTACTAAAATAACGACCTCGTGTTCTTGGCTATCGGGGCTACGACAATAAAATTTTGGATTTGGTGAACGCTGAGGTGCGAAAACTTGATGACATTTAATCATGGTTTAGGAAAAATTTACTCATGTTGCTTCCCTGAGTGAAAAATTAAAACGATTTCGCCATTTTGTCGCTTGGGACTTGTGAACTACGTGATTTATAGCATCCAACCTATGAGATCCCAAGGTAGAAAAAAAAGAGGAAACATTTTTACGAAAGATAAGACTCTCCTTGAGAGTACAATAATCATCATTGTTTGCGTTGATAAAGCTTCAGAGATTTTGAAACCACAGATGGAAAATATGAAAACCATCTTTCGATTTCGAGCATTAAAAAATGAAATTTGTGACGAGCTAGAAAAACAAAGGTGGCTCCAACATAGGCTCCAACTAGGGAGCCCGCTTTCTTGTAAGGCAGGAATAACAGTAGACCATGTGCCAATATTGGGTAAATGGAGTCAATAGCTTCAATCAGGCGAAAAGGTTCCTGAGATTAGGGTATTGAAGGGGGAAAGAGACTTCGTTCTTTACCTTGAAAAGATTTTTCAAAATCAGATACTCTTTTTAAACTTAGCTATAGTCCCCTTCACAACTTTCCCTTTCTCACTACTAAATTCAGGTCTTCTTTAAGATAATCGAAACAGTCCTAGGAGACCTAACAGATCTTGCAGCTATCAGCTTGCATCAAAAGAATAAGATTATATGTTTTTAATTGGGAAGTCTCGTCTGAATTTGGGATGTGGATCAGGTTTTAAAAAGAATTGGTTACCAGAGTAGAGTGATATTCATGTATAAAAACCTTACAGATATCTCAGATATTGCTTCACTGCTAGCGAGCCTGTTCAGTACTGCGGTGAAGTTATCTGGCCCCTTTTACTAAATTTCCTTTCACCACTTCGGAATATATTTATGCATTTAAATGCTAAGACAAGGGAAATCATTTCTGAATTTCCTTTCATCGTCTCTTGGAATAGGTGGGGGCAATCATTTCTGAATTTCCTTTCACCACCTGTCTTATAATTTTCTTTTTAGAGCACGAAGATGGGGGCAATCAGTTTTTATCAGGACTGATATCTGTGTAATATTTTTCATCATAGGTCTATCAACTTACTTTGATTACTTGGTACCAACCTTCCCTTGACCTTCTCAACACCTTTATTCTTAGGGGAAAAGGGAAAATAACTTTCTTAGGGCATTCTATTTGAGCAAGCTTCAATCCTCTGATGTCGTTGAAAAACCTAGGAAAGTTAGGATCACTTTAAATGTTCCTTCACTTAGCAGGGGATTGAGTAGTTGTTAAGACCCGCATTCTTTCCACAATCTGCTTTGAATCTCACAAGGTTGAAATGAAAACTCTTATCCCTTCTTATGCAAAATGGAAAGATGGTGAATTTTTGAATGGAAAACCCGAAGATAGAAAGGATGCCAGGTAGTGACTTACTAACTGAAAATACAAAGGTAAAAAATTTAAAACTGACTCTTGTAGAAATTTTCGGGGATACTTTACTTTGACCGACTGCTTTTAAATTAGGTGAATCATTTAATTTGTCTTAATTTTTCATAGACTATTAAACCAAGAAACAATTATGTTATCTATCAGTTCAGCTGATGTTGCTATTTGAGTGAGGT
>JZKD02S1289862.1:0-12024 GCA_000966675.3 Picea glauca | reverse complement strand
TGTTTCCTGACTAACAGAAATGATTAGTCACGTAGCCCCTCACCATTTCCAGTCACAAGTACACAAATCCATTATGACCCCGATTAATCTCTGATTTGATCTCCATTCATTATCAATTTGAATTCGGGAGTTATTGAGATAGTATTGAGCCCGTGATTTCATCAAGCAAACACATATCCAGAGGTCATAATCCCATTTCTTGTGGTGATCGTCGAGCACAGTTAGAGTTCAACAAATCGCTCCCAAGACAATTGTCATACCAATCAAGCTAGGTCGAGTCATCAGGTAGTTCAAAGCCCATGCAATTTCAATTTAAATGTATATCTCACCGAAACTCAAAATTTTCGGCATTTTTCAGTTAGTCTGCTGCCTAAACTCGGTTAGTGATTAAGCTTTGCGATCCGAACTCTGTGTCACCCTGTCCCGTTTACTTTTCTATGAGTCATACTCTCTATCATCCTAAATCATAGAGTCATTGTCTCCCTAGCACAAAGTTTTTCCTTAATCACAGGTACAGTCATCATTTACTAATGCTGAAAGCAGGGCCAGTTCTAAGGGCTGAATTGGATGGAGTTTGGTACCTTGAGGCGCACCCTGAGGTGGCCGAGTTCTTTAAGCAGACTGGAGTCTATACATATTGTGAAAAACTGGCAGATTTTCATCAACAGGTGTCCGAGACTTTTTCTAGCTCGTATGATGGAAGAACAACAACAGTGGGAAAGGAGCAGTTTGTGGTTGATGAGGCAGCCATAGCTGAGTTCACAGGTCTTCCCAGAACAGGTGATTGTTGGTTCAAATCAATGATACCTTCAAACATTGAATTTAGGTCCTACCTACAGCCTATGCACAAAGATATTACATGGAAAAAACACATACCAATGTCTTATCTGGAACCTAAATGGAAATCTTTCCTGAAGGCAATCTTTTTCTATATCACCTATGAAGGTAGATACAATAGAGTCATGTTCTACCACTTCAAACTTTTAAATCATTTCATAGGGAGATCTCCCATCAATTTACCATTTTACTTGCAAAAATCCCTCACGAAAATGGCTAGACAAGTCAAGGCCAAGCCCACTAAGGTGGCAAGTAGATTGTCTCATCAAGGACTCATTACTCTCATTGTCAAAGAGTCATTGAAGAAAAGGCATGTAGATTGGAACTACTTCCTCTTCTGGAATGAATTCCAGACTGACTGGCAACAATAGGAGAAGGGTAAAAAGGCTGCCACTAAGAAGACCATTACTCCTAAAAGTAGTCACAGAAAAAGGAAGGGTATCTCACCACCAAGAGATCCAATAGAATCATCCTCTGTCAAAAAGAAAAGAACCAAAAGAAAGTTGCAGTTTGAGGGTGAGCAGTCCAAGGACTCTGCTGAAGGAAGTAACCCTTTAAACCTACCCTATAGTGATTCAGAGCTAGAACAACAGTTAGCAGAGACACAAGGTAATGTATAGGTTGGACAAGTTGTAGACGATTGTTCCAACTTACCCTCACCAACTCCCCTAGAGGCACACAGTCCACCATTGGCAAAAGCCTCTTCAAGTAAGCCTAAAGCATCTAGGGCACAGAAAATCAATAAAATCCTGCAACAAGTCTACGAAATGGAAGTCTTGGAAAGAGTTACTAAAAAGGAAAATAAAGACTTGACTAAAAGAAATGCAGATCTTTTCAAAATAAACCAAACCCTCAAAGAAAAGCATGATAAGATAAAGGACAGGAACAAGGTGTTTATAAGGGAAAACATGAAGCTGTACAGGCAGCTTAGAATTCTGAGACTGAAGTTAAAAGATTCTCAATCACCAACACAGGAGAAAACAGGTTTGGAGACTCTAGCTAAATTAGCTACAACCATGGTAGATACACCAGAGCCCTCCACATAGCAAGTTGAAGTTCGCAGATCTACACAAGCAAGAGCTGCATTGTCCAAAAGACCTTGAACATTCAACAAAGAATCAAGGTAATCATTTTTGCAAATTTTGAAGTTTTCTCAAAGCTAAAGTTTCGGTGGTTTAGGAAAATAGGACAACTATTCATTAACCACTGAAAGTAGATCTTTCAGTAGTTAATCCACTCAGGAGTCTTCTAGGTTAACCACTGAAAGCCTGTCACTGCCAGAATGACCAAATTTTTGCCCAGATCGAGATTTTTTGAGTTGGAATGGTTTGAAACCTCTTCAAATCGACATTTGTTGAATTGTCAAGTCAGATCCAATAGCTATTTTTGATGGATAAGGGAAAGAAGAGGTGTTTTAAACATTTTTGGTACCTTTGACAAAGGCAGAAAATCAGGATGTTTGCCCACCTCAACAAATTCGAATTTGTATCTCTTGGAAGGGTCATCACTCATCCTTGGAAGGATATTATGCACTGCACCATGACTCTACAAGATATGAAGACCATGAAATGTGGGATTGACCTCATTTTGAGGATCATTCCATATCTTTTGCAAACTGAATTTTGACTTTCTATATTTAGCATATTTGATCCATGCTTTTAGGATCTCAAAACTACATTGTAAAGCTATAAAGCTAAAGGTAGAAGAGGAACTAAGGGTTTGACTTTGGAGACCTTTTTCATATTATGATCTCAAACTTCTCATTTTCATATTAAGTAATACAAGCTTCTTTTGCCATAACTTGTTTAGATTTCATCTTCTTATCTATTTTGTACTTGCACCTAGATATTATATTCATGCTGTTATGCTTGTTTATGTCCGATAATTGTCATCTTATCATTGCATTCATAAGTTAAACTTTGCAAGTATTCCTGTGATTATTGTAATTGGCCATTCATATATGCTTTATATGTGATTCTGCTGATATAATAATTATTTCTACATACATCTCTTTATTTGTAAACTCTCTGAACATTTGTGGTTGAAAGCCTTGTCCATCTAAATGTGTTCATGCATGTTTTGAGTGAGAAATGATTTAGTCATCCGAATTGATCCAAACCCACACTTGTTGAGAAAACAGTTACCAAAAGATTAAGTTACCAGGCATCTCTGACTTATAGCCTAGGAGAGTTTTCTGGAGTGATAACAAATTGGCGTTGTTGTCGGGGAGAGGAGATCAAAGCTCAGCTTCCTTGGGAGATGACATAGATCCAGCTTTGATGATAGACAAATCTTGGACATCATTTGGGTTGTAACCATCTATCTGGCGACTCCATTGAAACGAAGTGGCTCCAAAAAGAGCTCACACTAGGGTGAACCAAGAAGGCCCACTGGCAGCACCAGTTCCTGACCCTGAGAAGATCATTAGTAAGGGAAAAGATTTACAAAGACATGCTTCTGGATATGCAAAGACATCAAATCCAGGTATTCAAACTGACACTTCTTCTTTCATATATAGAAGGCCTCTAGTTGAATCCCCTGCTGCTGAAACTCATAGTTCTTAGGAGATTGAAAGTTTATCTGAAATATTGAAGGTAGAGGAACCTTCACTTTCCTCTAATATTACTGACTCCTTTTTTGAGCATGATATTTCATCCAACTGTAAAGAGGTAATTACAGGGTCCCCTCAGCAAAAAGAAACCTCTTCTTCATCTTCTTTGAATTCCTCACCCACCAAGCCTACAAAGGGTGTTTTCTACACTCATACTAATCTGCCTGTTCTTGAAGATATTTTACATGATCTGTCCTCTAAGGGAGAATAAAGCTTAGCCTTGTTGCTCGACCAGTTTTACAAGGCCTCCTATTTTTCACCCATCTCTGAAAATTTTGCTCAAAGTGAAATAAGACAACCATTTTATCTAAACTCAGCCATCCCAACTCAACCTTCATCTCCTGAAAATTATTCTTCTGTATCAACCCCCAAGACTGCCATGGCTGTCCCTTTAACCAAGATGGAACAGATTCTAGCAAATAGGTATGCTCCACTTGTCTTGCCCAATCCCTTATCTGCCATGTCAACCAGAGATTATCAGAAATATATGCCTAAGTTTACCGGAGCTAGGGATTATACTGTTGAAGAACATATAAAGGATTTTTATGCTTATGCTGAAAATATTAACATTTCAGAAGAAGATGTGTGGACCAGAGTTTTTGTGCAGAGTTTGGATTGTCAAGCCCAGAAGTGGTTCAAAGAGCTACCAAAAAATTCAGTCACAGGTATTGAACAACTAGATGAGGTATTCTTAAAACACTGGGGAGAAAGAAGAGATATACTATATTACATTTCTGAGTTTGGAAACTTAAGAAGAGAAGATGGAGAGTCGGGAGATGCAAGAGCCCTGCAGATATCAAACCAAGTGATGTATCAGCAAAGATCACATTCTCTGCTGCTTTTGATCCAGATTTTTGTCTAATCCTTAGAGAAAGAAGATCAGCTACACTTTCTTTAATGCAAGATGCTTCCCTCGAAGTTGAATCAAACATTATGGCATCTCAGAAGCTCAAAGGAAAGGTCGAGAGAAAGAAGTTTGCTGCTGAGCCCCCTTCTTCTTCTAATAGTAAAATGGAAAATATGGCCAAGATGTTGGACAACTTGACATCTGAAATGTCAAAATTGAAGATCCAGAATCAACAACCAGCAAGGACAAAAGAGCCAAATGATTTTGTCCCGAGAAATCCGAATGCTTTCCCTTACAGAAGAAACAATCAACAAGTCCAGATCCTTCAGAGAGACAAGAATGCAGTTGATGATTAGAGAATCAGACCCCCTTTTCAAAATGAAATGTTAGAAGAAGAACAACAAACATCTCATGATGGAGTTGAAGAAGCAGATGATATAAATTGTTTTGGTGATGAAAATGATTCCTCCTTTTTGACACAAGTAGATTATGAAGAAGCCCTGATGGACCAACAAATTCATGAGGCAAGTATTGAAGAATCTGTCTACCTGATGGATGATCAAAAAGGTTATAATTTAAGATCCAAAAATGATGCCCCTAAATCATTGCTCGCTGCTCCTATGAAGAATAAAGAAGTTGTTGCCAAGCAGCCTACTGCTCCTGTAAAACAGACCTCCGCTCCTGCAAAACAGTAGCAGAAGCAATCACAACCCCTAGCCAAGGAGCAAGTCATTCTCAAAGCTCCTTCCAACGAGGTAAAAGCTTCTGATAAATTAGCTTTCTCTTTTAATTTTGAATCAGAAATTTAGAAAGTAAAGATACCTATGCCATTAACCGAACTCATGAAGAATGATATCTTCAAGTCTGCCATCCTGAAGTCTCTTGAACCGAATACCTCTTCATATGCTGATTTTGTAAACCTACAAGATGAAAATCCAACAATAACTATAGGGCCTGTGATAGAAGACCGAGATGATTCTTGTCCACCATTCTATATATCCCTAAATGTCCATGATAAGATCCTCCACAACTGCTTGCTTGATTCAGGAGCATCACATAATCTTATGCCCAAAGAAGTGATGGATGAGCTTGGGCTTGAGGTCACCAAACCATATCATGATCTCTTCTCATTTGAATCTAGGAAAGTCAGATGCCTTGGCCTCATAAAAGACCTTGTTATAAACCTTTCCCAATTTCCAATGAGAAGCATGGTAATGGATGTGGTGGTTGCTGATATCCCACCCAAGTTCAGACTCCTCTTGTCTCGTCCATGGAGAAAAAGGTTAGGAGGTACTTTGTAGATGGATCTTTCGTATGCTACGGTCCCGGTGTTTGGATGAGAGCTAAAAAGACTTTACAGAGAGAATCAACTTGCCTACATCATTAGCGATGCAAACAATTCTGTAAATCATCCTATCTATGCTGTGGATACAGACTTTGGCTCGTGCATTCTTCAAATAGATGATTCTCAATCAAATCCTACGTAGCTTGTGAATCCCATTGAACAAAAAACTGATGATAAGAGCGTTCCAGTTTGGACCATGTATTTTGATGGGGCCAGTACCAAAGATTCAGCAGGTGCAGGGGTAGTTTTGATTTCTCTTTCAAAGGAGACTATACATTTGTCTTTTAAGCTTGATTTCAAAACTACTAACAACATATAAGAGCATGAGGCCTTGCTGTTGGGATTAAATTCATCTAAGGAGATGGGGTAAAATGTTTAAAGGTGTTCGGAGATGTGGATCTCATCATACAACAAGTAAACAGTACCTTCCAAGCAAAGCTTGTTAGATTGAAAGCCTATAGGGATGAGGTATGGAAAATTAGAGATTCTTTTTCCATTTTTGAGATTTCTTATATACCCAGGGATATGAATCATCTTTCCGATTCCCTTACTGTTTTAGCCAGCATGTTTATTCCCCCCATGCCCCCTAGGCTCAGTTATGAAATCCAAGTCAAATATAGGCTATCTTTGCTTGACAATATTAAATACTGGAAAGTTTTTGAGGATGATGATGAACTTAATAGATTTCTTCAAGTGGTAGATGATTTTTTTGATATGCACGTTGATCAACATAATCTAAATATAGAGGAATCCCATAAGCCTAAGATAAAACAAAAATTGGGTCAACATGATATTGTTCAGCTACCTAACAATTATATACCTCGAGGTTTGGTACCTCTCAAAAAGATATTTGATCACAACGATGTCCCCTACAAGCCAGACAAAAAGGAGAAGGATCCTGTTATTCATGAGCACAACATAGGGAGCAAAAGCCAGCCTAAATTCATAAATCTGTCCTCTGAATTGACTGCTGATTAGAAGTCTGAATATTGCAGCGTTTTGAAATAATTTTCTGATGTTTTTGCTTGGAAATATAGTGATCTGAAGACTTATGACCCTGATGTCATTCAACACAAGATCCCTCTTGAGAAGGACACCATCCCTTTCAAACAAAAGCTCAGACCTATCAGTCCTCTTCTTTTGCCTATGATTGTAAGAGAAATAAAAAAGTTTGTTGATGCTAAGATCATAATCCCTTTGAGATACTCCAAATGGATTGCAAATCTAGTAATAGTGAGAAAGAAAAATGGTGAGGTCAGGTTATGTGTGGATTTTAGAAACCTAAACAGATGCTCTAAGAAAGACAACTATCCCCTTCCTAAAATGGAACATTTGCTGCAAAGAATTTCAGGGGCTACTGTCATGTCTTCCCTAGATGGTTTTTCCGGCTATAACCAGATTTCTATCCATCCCGATGACCAAGATAAGACTGCATTTACTACTCCTTGGGGTACCTTTATGTACGCCAAAATTCCATTCGGATTAATGAATGTAGGGGCCACATTTCAAAGGGCCATGGACATAGCTTTCGTGGGTGAGAAGGAAAATTTTTTCCTCATATATCTTGATGACATCACAGTTTATTCCAGCAGTCATGAGGATCATCTAAAGCATTTAAAAAGAGTGTTTTTGAAGTGCAGACAGTTCAGAATCTCATTGAATCCCAAAAAGTCCCATTTTTCTCTCAGGAAAGGTAAGCTCTTAGGCCACATTGTTTTAGAAGAAGGTGTAAAAATTGATCCAGCTCGGGTGGAAGCAATTCAAAGGCTGTCCTTGCCAAGGTCAAAAAAGGATATTCAATCGTTGCACGGTAAGATTAATTTTGTTAGAAGATTTGTTCCAAATTTTGCCGAGTTAGTAAAACACATAACATGTATGCTGAAAAAGGGATCTGAGATAAAATGGACAGAAAACGCAAGGAATTCATTTCAAGATATCAAACAGGCTATCATGGAATCCCTGTCTCTGATCAGTCTGGATTACAACAAGATTTTCTACATTTTTTCCTTTGCTTCTTATGACACAATGGCAGCAGTCCTGCTACAGAAAGATGATGACAATATGGATCACCCATTTGCTTTCTTCAGAAAAACACTCAGAGATGTTGAACTAAGGTATGATCCTATTGAAAAACAAGCCTATGCTCTCATAAAATCTTTAAAATCTTTCAGAATTTATATCCTCTACTGAAAATTCATTGCATATGTTCCTTCACCCTTCGTGAAAGATGTTTTGACTCAGCCTGATATTGATGGAAAGAGAGATAAATGGATTGCAAAGTTGATCGAGTTCAACATTGAAGTGAAGCCCACCAAATTGGTAAAAGGCCAAGGCCTTGCTAAGCTTTTAATGGAGGAAAATCATGAGTTGTTGGACATAAATTTCATAGGAGAAAACTCAGTGAATTTGCAGACAGAGCTGTCCGCAGAAGGACAACATAACAATCAACAAGTGGCAGAGAACTTGTCGTCTTGCGAATGGTACTTAGGTATTATACATTTTTTGCAAAAGCTAGAAGTTCCTCCTGAACTCAGCATGACTCAAGTCCGAGCCCTTAAGCTCGGAGCCATCAGATTTTTCATTTACAATAATCTGTTATATTGGAAAGACCATACTAGTTTGCTACTCATATGTTTAGACAAAGAAGAGTCAGTGGAAGTTATACATCAGTTTCATTCAAGTGTTTGTGGAGGTCATCATTAGTGGAAGACCACTGTTCATAAAATTCTAAGGGCTGGATACTATTGGCCTTTTCTTTTCTCAGATGTGTATGCCTTCGTCAAAGCTTGTGATAAATGTCAAAGATTTACAGGAAAACAACAATTAAAATCTTTTCCCCTAAGACCTATAGTAGTGAATGGCCCTTTTCAGCAGTGGGGTTTAGATTTTATAGGTGAGATAAATCCTTCGTCTAGTGGTCAACATAAGTGGATCTTAGTAGCCACGGATTATTTTACAAAATGGATAGAGGCAATTCCCACCAGGAATGCCACTCACCAGGTTGTCATGAAGTTTCTTTATGAAAATATCTTGAGCAGATTCGACTGTCCCAAAAGGATGGTAATAGATAATGCAACAACGTTCAAAGCAGAGGCATTGGTAGACATGTGTGAATCAATGGGCATCCAGTTGGTACATTCAACCCCCTACTACCCTCAAGGTAATGGCTTGGATGAATCATCCAATAAGAGCTTAATCAAAATCATCAGAAAATTGTTAGAGGAAAAAAAAAAGAATTGGGATTCTAAACTGAAATTTGCTCTGTGGGCAGACAGAGTAACTATCAAAAAGTCCATAGGAAACTCTCCATTCAAACTAGTCTATGGGATTGATGCCATTTTTCCTGTTCAGTTAATTTTACTAGTGGCTAGATTCTTTCAGGAAGATCAAACTGAGTCAAATGATATGGTAAGAAGAATGCTTGATTTGGTGGAACTGTAGCAGGCCCGTGAATAGTTAGTGGACAGATCATAGGCTCATCAAAAGATGATCAAAGATACTTTTGACAGAAAGGAAAAGGTGGATAATTTTAAGGTTGGTGACTGGGTTCTGAAATGGGATGCTCTCAGACAGGATAAAAGCAAACATAAAAAGTTTGATTCTTTGTGGACCGGCCCTTTCATGATAAATCAAGTACAACACAACAACACATTCATTCTGTAGAATCTGGGAGGTGAAGAAATGTTCGGTGGCCCGGTCAACGGACGATTTTTGAAACTCTATTTTGTCTGAGGCTGTGAAGCCTAGACAATGTAAGTTTAGTTTTAGTCTTTATTTTTACAGAATAACTCCATGCCCAATGGAAACACTAGTAGATAGTTTTTAGTTTTCTTTTCAGGAAAGGCATTGGTTCTGTGGTTCTTGAAACCTCACAGGGAGGAGTTCATCCCCAATAGGAGCCAGTGTTATCTCCTCAAATAAATTGGTGGAAATTTTGCTTTTGAGGTGATAGGTTGTGGTCCAAAAATTTATTTCTAAATTTTTTTAGGTAGGTTAGAGAGTATATTTTCTGTAAATAAGCTCAGAAAGAACTTTTGATTTGGTTTGGTCAAGCAAAAGACAAAATATCAGGTTTTGGTGGTTTAGGCGAGCCTGAAACATGCTCATTAACCACCGAAAGCCTTCATTCCTAGTAGTTAGGAGGGAAAAGCAAAAGCGTGGTTAACTACCGAAAAGATTTCAACAGGAAAAATGAAAAGCCCGTGCTTTCGCATGAGCCAGTTGTCAATTGGCGCAATGATGAAAACATAACCACTGAAATCTCATGGAGGTGGTAAGGTATGCATGTTCTTGTTGTATCTATCTGAAGATTGATATCCTGTTGTCCTTTCAACTGCATTTGTCATTTCAAAATTAAGACTTGGCAAAGATACAAAAATTCTTGCGTGTTTCCTGACTAACAGAAATGATTAGTCACGTAGCCCCTCACCATTTCCAGTCACAAGTACACAAATCCATTATGACCCCGATTAATCTCTGATTTGATCTCCATTCATTATCAATTTGAATTCGGGAGTTATTGAGATAGTATTGAGCCCGTGATTTCATCAAGCAAACACATATCCAGAGGTCATAATCCCATTTCTTGTGGTGATCGTCGAGCACAGTTAGAGTTCAACAAATCGCTCCCAAGACAATTGTCATACCAATCAAGCTAGGTCGAGTCATCAGGTAGTTCAAAGCCCATGCAATTTCAATTTAAATGTATATCTCACCGAAACTCAAAATTTTCGGCATTTTTCAGTTAGTCTGCTGCCTAAACTCGGTTAGTGATTAAGCTTTGCGATCCGAACTCTGTGTCACCCTGTCCCGTTTACTTTTCTATGAGTCATACTCTCTATCATCCTAAATCATAGAGTCATTGTCTCCCTAGCACAAAGTTTTTCCTTAATCACAGGTACAGTCATCATTTACTAATGCTGAAAGCAGGGCCAGTTCTAAGGGCTGAATTGGATGGAGTTTGGTACCTTGAGGCGCACCCTGAGGTGGCCGAGTTCTTTAAGCAGACTGGAGTCTATACATATTGTGAAAAACTGGCAGATTTTCATCAACAGGTGTCCGAGACTTTTTCTAGCTCGTATGATGGAAGAACAACAACAGTGGGAAAGGAGCAGTTTGTGGTTGATGAGGCAGCCATAGTTGAGTTCACAGGTCTTCCCAGAAGAGGTGATTGTTGGTTCAAATCAACGATACCTTCAAACATTGAATTTAGGTCCTACCTACAGCCTATGCACAAAGATCTTACATGGAAAAAAGACATACCAATGTCTTATCTGGAACCTAAATGGAAATCTCTCTTGAAGGCAATCTTTGTCTATATCACCTGTGAAGGTAGATACAACAGAGTCATGTTCTACCACTTCAAACTTTTAAATCATTTCACAGGGAGATCTCCCATCAATTTACCATTTTATTTGCACAAAGCCCTCACAAAAATGGATAGAAAAGTCAAGGCCAAGCCCACTAAGGTGGCAAGTAGATTGTCTCATCAAGGACTCATTACTCTCATTGTCAAAGAGTCATTGAAGAAAAGGCAGGTAGATTGGAACTACTTCCTCTTCTGGAATGAATTCCAGACTGACTGGCAACAGCAGGAGAAGGGTAAAAAGGTTGCCACTAAGAAGACCATTACTCCTAAAAGAAATCATAGAAAAAGGAAGGGTATCTCACCACCAAGAGATCCGATAGAATCATCCTCTGTCAAAAAGAAAAGAACCAAAAGAAAGTTGTAGTTTGAGGGTGAGCAGTCCAAGGACCCTACTAAAGGAAGTAACCCTTTAAACCTACCCTATAGTGATTTAGAGCCAAAACAGGAGTTAGCAGAGACACAAGGTAATGTACAGGTTGGACAAGTTGCAAACGATTGTTCCAACTTACCCTCACCAACTCCCCTAGAGGCACACAGTCCACCATTGGCAAAAGCCTCTTCAAGTAAGCCTAAAGCATCTAGGGCACGGAAAATCAATAAACTCCTGCAACAAGTCTATGAAATGGAAGTCTTGGAAAGAGTTATTAAAAAGGCAAATAAAGACTTGATTGAAATAAATGCAGAACTTTTCAAAATAAACCAAACCCTCAAAGAAAAGCATGATAAGATAAAGGACATGAATAGGGTGTTGATAAGGGAAAACATGAAGCTGTACAAGCAACTTAGAATTCTGAGACTGAAATTAAAAGATTCTCAATCACCAACACAGGAGCAAATAGGTTTGGAGACTCAAGCTAACTTAGCTATAACCATGGTAGATACACCAGAGCCCTCCACACAACAAGTTGAAGTTCGCAGATCTGCACGAACAAGAGTTGCATCGTCCAAAAGACCTTGAACATTCAACAAAGAATCAAGGTAATCATTTTTGCAAATTTTGAAGTTTTCTCAAAGCT
>JZKD02S1289851.1:0-12024 GCA_000966675.3 Picea glauca | reverse complement strand
AAAATCTAAAATTTTGTAGCTAGAAGACTCAACAATGAATTGAGGAATCTATGAATAGCCATGCTATTCACCATAAAACCTGACCAAAATGACGGTGCTATTTTGGGAGTTAACAGTGCGCACACCATCTAGATCTACTAGAATCCCCTTCAACCTTCCTATTAACACCACTCTGTGTTGATTTTCCAACTTCAAATGAATAGATGAATACCCCAATCGTTTTTCTCCCATAACTTCCCAGGTTTTCTTTGGTAGAACATTGACTTCAGATCCTAATTCTAGTATAATATCCCCCATATTGAAATCTCCTATGTTAGAATTAAATCTAAATTCTATATTGGTTCTTCTCTTCTTTTGGACCTGATTTACTCTTTTTACCCCCTCTTCCCCATGATTACACTTTTCTAATAAATTATGTAGTACTTGTAAGGAATTTTTATCACTCAACAATTTTACACAAGCTCCCAAAAAGTTTCTTAAGTTACTTACTTGTTCTGAGGATTTCTCTTGATTGGTATGATCAAATAATGAAGGAATTTCATAGATTGGTATCTCATCTACTATCTTCGTTCCTGAAGTTGACACAATATTTTCCTTCAAGATCTCTTGTCTAGATTATTTGAATATATCTTTCTCTTTATGCACATCAAACTTCTGTTCAGGCGTTGTATTCTTCCTAACCCACTGATACTAGTCTTGATCCTTCTTGGTTGCATATTCTCCTATCTTGGCTCCACCTCTAGCCACTATGTTAATCTTCTTCCCATCCTCTTCTCTATTTTCTACCCCGATCCATTGCATGTTCTAATTAGTCTGGTTCCTCTTGTCCTGTATTTTTTATCAATAGTGTTGGATAATATTATGTTTCATGGTATGTTGTACGACATGACATACATGTTGTAGGTGGCTATGGGCAGTCTCTGGCATAGTGCCCTTGTTTCTGATAGTTATGACACACTACTAGTCCTCGATCTCCTCCAAATCCTCTTCCTCCACAACCTCCTCCTCTGAAGCCTCCTCTATTTCCCTGCTTATCGTTGTGCAGTGAGTTATACTGAGGTCCTTGATTATACTGTGGTTGCGGGTTATTGTATTGTTGTGGTGTTGTGCACTGTTGTGTAGGATTATATTGTTGTTGCCCTTGAAATTGTTGCACATTATATTGTGTTTGTGTTGCAAACTATTGCGCGAGATTGTACTATGGTTGTTGTGTAGTGTTATACTGTGGCTCCTGTGCATATTTGTCCTATTACATGTTAATCCAACATCCTATATGTATCTGCAATCCTTTCTCTCATCATCTCCAAGGTTCTATAGTCCTTATATTTGTGTCCAACTGACTTACAAAAGTTACAAAATGTTTTCTTTGGTACTGTCTGATATTTTTGCATCAAGGGGCAATGATAGGGATCATGCCCATGTGTTGTGAAAATATCGCACCATGGTCCTCCTGAAGCTAAAGGGTTTGGCATACCCACTCCAATATACTACAAAAATAATGGACACTCATTCTTGTGATGGAATTATGTCCTGCACATTGTACACTAGACATCTTCTCTTTTCTCCTTTCCTTTGTTTTGATTCAACTAAAATGCTAAGTTCTTCATATCTTGCGTCAGCTCTTCCACAACTGGGTCTGTATGTTTGTATTGTTTTTCCTCTAGTTGTAAGGCTGCATGTAGAGCCTCACCCTAACTTTGGAATTTATGTTGTCTCAAAGGATAATTCAAGTGTGGCAACAAAGAATTAACAAACAAATGCCTATGTTGTGTATCAGTAATAGTGTACTTTAACTTAAATTTTAACCTCTTGAACTTTTGGTCCACTTCCCAGACTGATTCTCCTGGTTTTTGTTTGATCTCTATCATTTCATTCATAAACAAGTCTTCTAAGCTAGGTTTCTGAAATTCATTTATTAACTGCCTCTTCACATCTGCTACAGTTGCAGGTGTTCCTGTTGGGTTATTTTTTGAGATGCCCATGTACCAATCTAATGTGTGGTCTCTAAAATTGATTTCCAACTGCACAACCTTTGTATCCCCGTCTATAATATTATTTGTTTCCCATATCTTCTCACATATGAACAAAATTTTTTTGGATCATCTAACCCGTCCCCTTGGAACTTTGGTAACCTGATAGTTGGATTTTGTTGTGCCATTGTGAAATTTGTTGGACTACCACCTCCGCGCGGTGTAGATACTTGACTGTTACTTGTTGAAATTGCACTTATGCTATTGGATCCACGTCCTAAAAAAATTATTCTACCACTAATCACTTTCTATTTAACTGTTTTTTCTTCTTCAATTGTGATAGTCGCACATAGGGTTGTGGGTTCCACACTAATTCGAATCTGGAATGGAGAGCCTTCTTTTGCGCTGGACCCATGACCTCTAGTTTTCCTCTCATATTTCATGCATAAGATATCCTCAATATGCCCCATGGTGTGTATATCCTCTATCTCTTCCTCATCATTGTCCAATCCCTCTCACTCCGCTACAACTCTCTTATTATTATTCATTCTATACTGGTAGGGTCATTCGCTACACATCACACCTGCATTCCTTATGATTTCCCTAGTCTCTTCATCATCCATCATGATGGGGTCCATTGCCTCCTTCTTCTGGCTACTCTTCGGATCCTTCTCCATTTCTCAGATCTTTCTTAGTGCTTCCCCCAACTCCCACATGCACGCAGAGTGATCTAGTTGTCTGATTCCATGGTCATCACGCCTTTATCATGTAATAAGATCTTGATCGACGTGTAAGGAGACCTAATATACCTCCCTCTAGGTCCCTTCAATAAATCATGCTATACAATAGTTTATGACTTCGTTGTATCTACTGCAAACTCAATGATCAACCCCGCAGTAATGTTGTCTAACCAAAAATCCACTACGCACGCACGTGAATTTATTATTAACCCTTTTCCAACCGTGAAATATTTTCAGCAGTGTACACTATTGGCCTATTCTTATTAATGGATGGGTATTCTTCAACCTTAAAAACCATTCCTGTAATAAATCTGGAAAGAAAAAAAAATATGCTTCATGCAAATCAGTAAATACATACCTCTGCAGGTACTGGCGCGGTGTATACCTGGAACCTTTTTTATCTTTCTGTGTGAACTCCAACTGCTTTGTCTCCAACCATATTTCAATATCTTGCTTTGTAGGATTCCATGGCCTGAACATCCCTTTCTACCACTGCATCTTCTTCACCAAACTCCTTCCTGGCTCTCCTTCTGAGTTTTAGCTGAGAACGAAACAATTTTCTGGACTTATGGGTTGACTCGTGTTCTACCTTAGTTCTCCAACAAAACACTTATCACTATCGACCCTTCTGGTAAACCAGAAGGTTACACCATGCATAGAGTGCACAACACAGTCTCACACGAGATGGTTTATGGGTGACTGTAGGATGTAGGTGTATGTAGTCATGGAAGGGATTGGGGGATGTTCTTTCTTACTTCTTATCTCTACTTAACCATGCATTCTATTACAATATTCATTTGATCCATTCATTTATTCATTCATAACATTTATTCTGCATATCTATTCTAGTGTGCATTGTAAGTAAAACCATTCATTCATCTATCTAACCATTCAATCATAACTGCATAAATAGTAAAGAATTCAGACACATTTCACACAGAGTTTTACCATGGTTCACCCCCCTGGGGCTATGTCCAGAAAGATCTTCTGCTTATTTTCTTATTCATCAAAAGGCGTTGCACACATTACATCATAATAGAGAGTAGTGAGGTGGATCAGAGTCTCACCAAGATCCATAGCTTGTGACTTGACCCTCATTTACATCTCCAGATTAACTCCATTCAAACTCCACATCTCTCAACAATACCAAGACTCAAAACTCCAAAAAGACTCTCCAAAATAGACTTGTCATACACACATTCTAAAAATATGGATGATCCTTCTATATACCTCATGCATCTTATTTATACTACAAAATTGGCTTAAAAACCCTTACATTACATTCAAAAAGCCTAAGCCTAACCCTAATATGGCTAGGTTTGTCCACATATGTGTCATATTTCCGCAAATCCTACTGCGTGCACTGATTTTCTTTAAAATATGTCGTGCTCTCCTTCTTGGTCCAATCAGCCTCATTTAATGCGTTGTTCTCCCAAACATGCCTTCTCCAACACCTATGAATGTATTAGAATCATCAATTACATCTGAAAGGTAGGATACCATGTAGAACTTTGTGGCTCTTGAGGAAACACCAAATTGAGCTATGTTGATGACTTTTGCAAGTGAATTGGAAAGAATAACAACCTAGTTGAAAATTCCTCCTTCTTTAGTGATTTCATGCAAAGTTGGAACCCAACCTATCTTCACATGAGTTGAATCCTTTTCACCAAAGATTCTACTAATCAATTGAACTGCCCATGTGTATCCTGACTTGAGATGTATGGTTGGGAAGGTTTCATTGTTTAAGTCTTTGAAAGTTATCCCTTCCTAATACCATTCAACTAGGATGTTATAACAATTGTTCACACATGAAAACTTTCAGGCAATCATTAGTGAAATGAATTTCACCTTAGATAATGTGTAACATGCTTCTATATTAGCTTATGTGAAATATCTGATGCACCTTCCCTGGTCATTAATAATTTTTCTTTCTCTGACCTATGTATCTTGAATTAGGTACCCAAATATTTCTACACAAGGCATCACTAGAGATCTAGTTGTTGTAAGGTGTACGATGGATTTTTTTTTTTAATTTGGTGCTATGGAGAGCTCTTCTTCTTCCCTTTCATCTAGGTCTTTATCATCGTTGAATCCTTCCATATTTTTAATTAGTCGAAATATTTCATTTTATTTATGGGCTCCATCAAACCCAGTAGTGTAGGAGGCATATACATAAATGGGTAGTTTATAATCTCTAGAAACCTAGGCTTCCATGACTAGCTGATTGCCTTTATCAGAATTCCTTCCCCTTCTTCCTAATGACTATGTAGTTGCAAGGGTATGTTCTCTAGCTAATGTTGTTTCTCTTACAAAATCCATCTGACCCTTCAATTTTCCTGTAATCGATCTCTCCAATCACCTTCTATTTTCCCAACAACCTTATGAAATCCCCATAGGTTAGCGTAACACAAAATAAGGCATGCAAGATTTAGCTAAAAGTTTGCATAAATTGCATGAAATAACTAATTTTAGAAAGTCAAACTAGAAACAATATTTAGGGATGGTGATGTCAATCCTAACCTAAGGCACATGCCATCGTATAATATTTTTTAATTTTTTATTGGAAATGATAGTTTGAACTTGAACTTCTTAATGATTAATGTGTAGGGGAAAAGCAAGAAAGTGAGGCTCACACAAAAAAGCTAACTAAGTTCAAAGTAAAGTTTGAATGCACATATATGTCAATATTGGATAACATAGAAAAATGGTACCCTATCTCAATAAATTGCTAATTCAAGCAAAATCATTTTGAAATTAAATACTTGGTTAGCAAAGCTAATAAACTTGTAACCTTTCTTGGGTTGTAACGTTATTGAATTCGCTTGGATTTTTTAGAATAGTGAAGGGAGTATAATCACTGTTCCAATGCACAAATCATTCAAACAAATGAACTTTGTTTCTAATTCCAAACCTTTAAACCAAAATACCTAGCACAAGATGCATTAATTTATAGAATTGAAAGGGTGATAGTTTGAGATGTAACATTGTCAAATTAGGTTGAGATGGGACATGCATTAAAGGAGTGTCAATTTGAAATGAAATGTACACATTAAGTATTGAATTTGAATTTTAAACATGACGTCATATGTTCTATAGTCTGGAATTGAACAAGGAATTCTCTTTGAATTAGGCCTAATATTTGAAAATTGGGACTTTACTTTATTATTATTAGGTGAGGGAAGGCCCAATTTTGAGATAGGAACCAGTTAGAAAATAAGGGAATGAGTTTGCTTGGAGGRGACCCAACATGGTCATCAAGACCAATTGAAAAATCAAGATCYCGTGTCACCAACATTTGTAAAGGAAATACCCRATCACAAATGAACTTAAAAACTATTTTCACATGTGCGAACATAGAGTTGCAAGCAAGCCAATTGAGAAATCAGGATTGATTAAAAAATTGAGACTCTATGACACTGCATTGGTAAAAGGAAGGTTCAATTAGGACGTCAAGTTTGATCACTAAACCGAGGCMCATCCACACCAATTTAGTGAAAGGAGGGTTTGATTCGGATATCAAGGTTGATGTCTAAATTGGGAAAAAGTAACAACACTTAAGTGAAAAGAAGGCTCAATTTTGATGTCGAGTTTGATTGAGAATTTGGGTTCAAAAATATCTTGACTTGAAATGCAGAAGGGAGAGAGGTTTGAAGAGTAAGGAGGGACCAATTAGGAGATCGAGACTGATTCTAAAATAGGGACCCATCCACTCCAAGTTAGTGAAAGGAGGGTCCAATTCAAATATTGAGGCTAATTCCTAAATTAGGGGGCTAATCAAGTGGAAGAATTAAAGGATGGACCCAATCGAAGGATTGGGCCTAATATAGATTGTGAGGACAAAATATTTTGAATTTTAGAAGGAAAGAAATCATAATATTATAAGTAATAAAGCTCAAGAAAAGACTAAAATAAAGATTTCCAAGTGAAACCATAGACAATTTTAAGGATGAAAATTTATATTACAATGTAGAAACATGGGCTAATATTACTAGTCCTTAATATGAAAAATGTAAAATGTTTGGCGATAATTTTGTAAAAATATTCAAATTTCTAAGGATTTTATATATTTTCTATAAAATTTTGGCGATTTTTAAGGTAAAATAATTTTATTCTATGGAATTTGGGCGAATTGTTTTTAGAAAAAATGGAAATATGTGAATCTTGTTTTGGGAAAAAACATGGAAAATTAGCCCATTAGTGAAATTTATCCCCTAAAATCATCTAACTTGAAACATGAAAACCAATCTAACTTGACCAATTAAAAGAAAGAAATAATGCAATAAGGAAATAAAGAACCAAGGTGTATGTGTAACCCAAAATAATGAATCATATCTTGACTAATGACAAAAAGTGGGGCTTGAATTTTTTCCCAAAATTTGGGGGGTTGTTGAGGGCTGAACAAATGGCGAAACACTTGTTTAAGATCAAACAAGTGGTTTATTTAAGTCATTCCCACATAACTTAAATCGATAATACCCAAATTATACAGCTTCAATGACTTAGCATATTTTCTTGAAGATACAAAGTATGAAGTTAATTTACTTTATGGATTCACTTGATGTTCTAGGTAACATTCATAGTCACAGGGTTTTGATTTAAAAATAGGGTTTAATATTTTGAGTTTGTTATAACATATTGTGTCAAGGGCAGCAGGTCGTCCATTTTCGTGGTCTGCACAGGAAGCGTCAAAGGTCAGTGCTCAAAACGATTTATTTGCAGGGCCGAAGCCCGAAGTCCTAAAGTGTTGAAGCACCAAAATACCAAAGGCCTGGAATGAATCTGGACCATCCAGTAGCAGGGACACATGACAGAGATCCGCGAGCTTTGTGGGAAAGGTAAGTTTGAAAATTGATTTTCCTTGAGCTCGAAGTCCCAAAGAGTATCTTGGCTGTCTAATTCCAGAAAGTCACGCGTCACCAGATCTAGAACTTCAGGTAAAAGCACAGAAGGTAAGCGAGGTTTGAGGTTTGAAAAGTCTGAAGCCTGAGTCATGAAGCAGGTCTCGGTCGTCAATTCAAAAAGGGAAGATATGATCCATTGATATGAAGAGGGAAGATTTGAGCTATTGATCGTAAATCCTCATCCAAGATCACAAGATCAACCGCCACGAGCCATTGCAAGGACACAACATACTCAGGCAATAATTTTCTTGAGCAGTCCCGCAATTGAAACCATGGTAAGGCGAAAGTGCTACGTGTCGAAAGGTGTATTGCAGGCCCAAAAGAAGTCTGAACCCATACCACTTTCGAGAAGCCTCAAAATCACATGTTTATATGGTGTCCTATCCAAGATCAACATGTGGTTGCCCCATGATATTTAAGTCTCGTTGTGATCCCGAGAGGAGGCAGTTAATGAAAATAGAGCTGGTGGTTGAAACTTTGGCTCACTCCATAAATGGAAGGCATGGAAGACCCGACCGAGGGGACTGAACCTTCATCCCATGGTACCCCTGTGGACATATTTTCCTACAAACCCATGTTGATCTGAGCTCGTGTCTGATAGAGGGATAAATGCAGAGTCTAACAAAAGATTGCTCCAAGAAAATCTTTGAATGTAGTGATCAAATCACACTCTTGAGAGTCAGGCACTGATATGAGTATAAAAGATATCAATTTAGATTTTGTAAAGGGGGGTAGTTTTTGTCCCAGACCGAGGGGGGAGCTTTGAGAGTTGTTATGACTGTATTTTTGTTGTAAGACTAAGGGCATAGATTGTAAATTGTTATGTTAATGAAGATTCCTTTAAGTTGTTATATCAGATCATCTTCTTAGTTTTCATTTCCTATTTTCATTCTTGTTTGAATGTAATCTCTCTTATTTATGGATTCCTGGGGCAATGGAGGATCTGTTTCTTTCATGCCCATCTTTCATGGTTTAGCAGAAGTTTTTGTTTCTCATTCTTGTCTAAATGTAATCTCTCTTATTTATGGATTCCTGAGGCGATGGAGGATCTGTTGTCGTCATGCCCATCATGGTTCAGTAGACGTCCTATGTTTTTCTTCTTGTCTGGATCATTGTAAACCCCCTGATTTATGGATTCCTGAAGCAATAGAGGATCTGTTGTCATCTTGCCCATTTTTGTGGTTTATCATTCAGACACTTTCTGCCTTTCTCCTTCCCACCACCATTTAAATCCTTTTTCTGATAGGGAGATTAAATGCCTTCATTGAGTAGACTGTTTATGACTCCATATCCTCATGGACCATCACTGATTTGAAGTGATCTCTATTGTCTTTCCTTTCCTTAAAGTCTCGCTGACTCACCCACTCACACCCTTTTAATCCACAAATATTTTGATGGGTATTGGGCTTATCCTCTTGTATTCGGAGGGTGACTCTCAGTGCTAACATTCTTGGCGTCGTTGCTAGGGAACGAATTGAAGACCTTTCCTTGGGTAGAACGACAATGAACTTATGATTCTGAAGGTGCATAAGATATCAAAACCTTTGAATATTGCACTTGCACCTGGCAAATCCACTGTGGTGAACTCCACTGAGGCGATTCCATTCTTTTAGTGTGGCTACTTCTAGCTACACCTAAAGCTCCCTAGGAGAACACACCGACTGGATCTGGTCTTTGATGGTGAACAAAGACCAAACACACTCATTTTGCACATCATTCACCTGGAAACTCCATGGTTAAAGGATCAATTAGCGACTCCACTAGTCTGAAATGGAAAAAATATTGGCTCGAAGGTTTTCTCCCTTCAATTTTTCTGTTGTTCCTAGTTTTCCTAATGTTGTCCCTACTATGGATGAATGGGGTGATTATTTTCCCATATTTAGAGAGCGTAAAGAGGACAACCCTGCTCAACATCTCAGTGAGTTTCATGAACTCATGCACTAGTGGAAGACACATCATGAGGATGTATCAATGAATATGTTCATGTTCTTGTTATCAGGGGATTCTCATGAATGGTACCACTCCTTACCCCCTGCTAGCATCTCCTCACTGAGAGAATTTCATGCAGCCTTCAATAGGCACTATCAAAGTTTTTATTCCTCTGAGTTTATTTGTCATAATTGTTGTGAGGAATATGAAGACAGTGATCAAGATATGTATGGTTCTAATGAAATTTGTAAGGATGAAGACCATGAGGAGGAAGAAGATGTGTTGGGTGAGCTGATGGAACTAGTAAAATCTCTCTCTACCAAAATAAAAATGTTGGAATCTGAACAAAGCGTGGAGGATTCTCCGGTCCTTGAGACAGATGTTCTTGACAACCCTGTGGATGGTGATAGTATTGAAGATTTCATAACTGTAGAGGCCTTACATTCTACCCCTGATGTGCCTGTTGTCTTAGATTTAAATAAATAATAATGATGTATTCATATGAGGAGCAGCAGAGCCCTGCATCACAATTTGATGACCTGGGGCGAAGGTAGCCTGTATATGACAGCTACGAATCAAATTTTGAGCTGGATATGGAGGATTTCCAAGAGCATACTACAGAGTCCCATCCTCTGTTCATTGAAGAAAAATATGATGAGGAAATCAACCATCCCATGCCTGCAGAAGAAAAGGAGCAGCAGGAGGAACATTTTATCTCTTGTTCAGAGCCTGTAAGTGAGCATCCATCGTCGGAGGTCAGTTAACCTGCATCAATTTCTCATCCACCTATGCTTGCCAGAGACATTCAGCCATGCGTGAGGAGCTGTGGAGTAGAGCATGATTTTTGCTACAAATGTTCTGGATTTTTCCACTCATTCTATGAACCTGTGGGGGAGTACATGCAGTTGCATTTCCTCCACGATTTGAAGCCTCCAGGTATGATCCCACCATTTCCATCTGGAGGAAAGTTAAAGGATGTAATCATTCTACTGTCATGATTACATCATCTGTTATTCATCACTGACATAGTACATGAGCTTCCAGTTAGGAAGTTACTTGAATGGCTATGGTGGAAGTTTTCTTTCACCTAGCACTATGTTAAAAATAAATTAGTATAGGAATGTACATAAATAAGCTCCTTTGGAGCCCATGTATTTTCTTTCGTTTAGAATAATGTGTTTGTTAGCCTATAGTCCTCAACAAAATGTTTTTTAGCTCGACTCCATAGCCTAATGCAGAAGGTGAATGGAACTATTAAAGATCTTAGAGCCTTGTAGGGAGGACTGTATCCCCCATGGAGCCTAATGTTAGCACATATATTTGTAAAGGGGGTGTTTTTCCTAAGGATTTGGCCCCTGGGCAGATAAAATGCGAGAAAAGGGCTTTTAAAACCCACCATATGCATTTTATCCAATTTCTCCAGGTGCAGAGTTGACTCTTGCCCATCCCGATCCCGATGAAGCAATTATGAAGGTGGGGGAGGTGGTTGAAACATCGTCTCCCCCCATGAATGGAAAGTCAGAAAATTTGTACCGTGAGGCAGTTTGTCAGCCCAGATAGTCTGAGTTGGTGTGTGACATAGAAGCTGCATGGGCAGTCTGACAGGGAAAGTCCAGACGTAAAACTTTGCATCTGACAGAAGGATACGTGCGCAGAGAATACTGCATGCATAGTCTGACCGAGAAGACACAACGTATGGATGAGAAGCTTGAGTACACCTCTATTGTAGTGGAAAAATATTTTGAGTATATATATATGTATTTTTGAGTCATTTTGAAGGGAGGCTCTGGGTTGAGCAGAGCTCCCAATTTTGTAATGCTTGTGATGCCAGAGTTGTTCTCTGGTTATGTAATCAATTTGAGACTTTCATGTTAATAGAATTCAGTTTCTTGTTTCTTTCCATTTTGTTTGTAAATGTTGTCTAAAACACTCGGGTATGGAGGATCCAACCGAGGATCGTTATGCTATTATGATGTAGGTTTGATCATGGCGGTGTCGTGATCAGTTTGATTCATTTCCATGTGTTGTCTTTTCCCTCTCACATTGGATGGCTAGGGCATGGAGGATCCAGTCGAGCTGTCACAGTTGCAGTATGATGAAGGTTTGATCATTCTATTGTTGTGACTGTGTTGCTTGCAACACATTTCGGTGTCTAAAGAACAAACTCAGGACTGCTCTTGAGTTTGATTTTTTCATCTTCAAGCTGTTGGAAGGCCAAATGCCCATAGTGGTCTCGTTCACTTCTCTCACTAAGTCTTCCCTCTTCTCTCACTTTAACTCAATTTTCCTGACTGGAGTTAATGTGGCCCTCACTTCCATATACATTTCTTGTCCAGTTCTATGTTGAAACATCATTCATATTCTTATTTTTGTCCATTGACCTCCATCCATATAAAACCGACATCCACCTAACTTTGATGGGTACTGGGCTTGCCTTTCCTGTAATCCGAAGTTGACTTCTAGTGCTAACAGAGTAGACAAGTT
>JZKD02S1289839.1:178890-207418 GCA_000966675.3 Picea glauca | reverse complement strand
CCAGGATAAATGTTGTGTCTATTGTGGATGTGTATTTCTCAGTGATCTTGTGCTTATTATGCTCTTATCTTTATGAAATGCAAAGAACTATAATATCAACATAAAACATTAACAATGATGTCTCAAATACTTCAGCAAAACAACCTTGGAGATCGCTTCCCTGAGGGTGCAAATAAGAAGAAGCCAGAAGATCCGAATTCCAAGAAAGACAATTCTAGCAATTCTAGCAATTCAGCCTTCTTTGCATATGAGAGAAGGCAAATATGAGATATATTTTTTCAGTGGTGAAAAAAAGTTTTTTAAAAGAGTGAGACAGTTTTTGGGTATGTATTGCATCATCCAAGGCCTAGTTATCAATGATACTTCATTTAGTCAATTATAAAATAATTATTTTATTTTTTTAATATATTATTGTTAATGAATATTTATTGTATATACTAAACTAGTTATTAGTGATAGCTTGCTAAATTACTTATAAACATATTCTTATGTGCTTGCACATGAATGATCCACTTTTTTGGAGAACATCTTACATGAGATGAGAAGTGTTGTGCACTTTGGAGGAGAGCACCAAATCTTGTTTGTCATATGGTAGGTTGGATTTTATTTGGGGGATTGGATATGGCTCGATGCTTGGGGTTTTGACTATATTCTTGAGGGGAAATTGACCAAATGGAGTACATTTCTTAAAATGATAGATGGAGTTCATGGTGACTTTTGATGGAGGTATGTGGACTTTCCTTGTGTAGCTACATCATGTTGTAGCAATTATTGTGCATGTCATCACCCTAGAGCATGACACATGTACTTTAGAGTGCATAGACTCACTTTTTTTGGCCTACAAGTGCTCATTTCAGGTTACATGTAGGAGATAAGGCCCACATTGCATTGATGGCCTCCCTTACCTCTCATATAAATAGAAAAAGAAGAATTTTTTTCCATTCCTATATGTTTATTCTCTCGCTTGTATCCATTCTTGTGATGAGATGTGACCTAGAGAAGAGTGTACATTGGTCTCTCTCTCTCTCTCTCTAGAGTCTTTAGATGTTATTTACCTCTATATGTCTCTTAATTAACTGGGGTTTCTTGGTCTTTTTACCAAAATATATGTCTCTAAATCCCTAACCCTGATCTCTAAACTAGTCGACCAGGAAACTCTGGACCTCATCAAAATTTGTCTCTCTTCCACCTTCTTCACCTTTAGGGGGGTTTGCTATGAAAAAACTGAAGGCACAAACATGGTCTCATCCTTATCCCTGGTGGTTGCCAATATTTTCATGGAATATTTCAAATCTTTATCCCTTAGTACCTTTCACCTCAAAATTGAAATGTTGTTTTCGATTTGTAGACGACACGTTCATCATCTCACCTCATGGGGAGAAAAACCTGATCTCCTTTCTCAACCATCTCAATAGTCTTTCCCCTCACATCCAATTAACCATGGAGACCCAAAAAGACAACTCCCTATCCTTCATAGATATTTTCATTTCTCGCTTTCCTGATGGCTCCCTTTCCCACCAATGTATAGGGTTGCAGATTCCATCACATGGATTTTGATTAATATTGATGTAAACAATAGATACATATGCAATCACAGGAAGGACCCCATAGCTTCATTCAAAATTGAATATTTGGTCAATTGTTAAATCAGATCGAAAAGGGAAGGACGAAGTTGGATAGAAAGATCCTTAGTGAGTTTGAATACATGCCAAAGAACTTGTTTCCCAAATGACACATTGATGATAAAAAATTAAAATATAGGCCCAAAGGAGGATGTCCCAAAAGTGCCCTGAGAAGACCCTATTAGTGCTTGGTAGCCATGTTGTGTATATTGTATGGGGAACCTAACGCATCACAATTCTCCTTATTGTATATGATCCTGACATACTATTGCACGAATGAAGGGATATCATTCAACTGGGATGACATCCTATCTGAAAATATCAAAGTCATTATCTTTGTGGTAAAGGGAGCACAACTTGCAACGTTTCCAAGATTCCACATGCCATCGTACCTTCTGGATATCATGTGCATAGCACATAAATACCCTAGGATGGGGTGGAGTTGGTATCCATCCGACCCGATAATTCATGTGTACTGTTGGGCTCGCGATTTGGTTAAATTAATGATGATGTTGATTAGATCCTTTTGGTTCGGTATTATATGTGTATTTTACTATTTTGAAGAAGTTTTGAAGGATTCTTATATAAAATCGACATAACTTATACCAGGTACGTATAATTGAAATTTTGTGATGGTTTCAAGTTTAATTCAGCATGATTTAATGATTCCAAGGACCTAATGCGTGATCTGTGTGTCACAAGGAAAAATCACATGGAATTTTTCCATCTAGCAGATCATCCGGTACTCCATCCGGCATTGCGTCTGGTATTCCATCCGGTATCTTCCAAATCTACAGTTTAACTATAAAAACCGACTAATTCACCTTTGTTTGTAACATATAAAAAGGTATTTCCATTATTTAGGATTTTTTGTAAGTGGTTTCTTTAGTAAGTAAGCTTAGTTTATTTTGTAAATTGGTAGATGTAAATTCAGCCTTCTTTGCATATGAGCGAAGGCAAATATGAGATATATTTTTTTAGTGGTGAAAAAATGTTTTTTAAATGTGTGAGACGGTTTTTGGGTATGTATTTCATCATCCAAGGGCTAGTTATCAATGATATTTCATTTAGTCAATTATAAACTTATTATTATTATAATGAAAATTGCATGTCTGATTATAACTGAAAACATTAAATTATTCTCCACTTAGTATAAACTTTACCACTCAAATAGTTGAGATAGAGTTTCAATTTACTATGACTTAACTGTAACCTTAAAAACATATTATTATTATTATTATATGATTACAGTGAAAATTGCATGTCTCATTATAATTAGAAACATTAAATTATTCTCTATTTAATGTAAACTTTACCACTCAAATAACTGAGATAGAGTTTCAATTTATTATGAAATTACTGTAACCTTAAAAACAACTTATTATTATTATACGATTATATTATTATTATACGATTACAATGAAAATTGCATATCTAATTAAAAACATTAAATTATTCTCGACATAGTATTCAGGAAGTGCATACATACATGGACTGCATGTAAATAATGTAAATATATATATATTTGATTATAATAGAAAGTGTATACCCGGATAAGATTAGAAACATTGATATAATTAAAAACATTAACTTAGGATTCATGAAGTACATGCAGCGCCAAGAATTTTGAACACAGTGATAGTCGTGGGATTGTGAACTAATACTTGGGGATTTGACTTCAGTTTTTGGCATTTTTTAAAACTTATTTCTACGTGTCTATTTCCACATACTTTTAAAATAATTACGATCATCAACTTAAGCTAAATGTGGGTGTTGAGTGGTTATGGGAAACAAAAAGTCGTGCTTAATAAGACAATGTCATCCCTTTTTGTGTGGTTCAAGGACCATCTAAGGGGTGTGTTAAACACGAACATTGAATTACTGTGGTTGAGAACTATAGGTATAGGTTGATGTTAATTAGAGGTTCTTCTTGTAACATATTTTATCTTAATAGTGAAACTTGTAAGTTTGTAGGAGTTAGAAGATTGGAAAATATATGCATCTCAATATAGTGTGGGAAGTTGAGTTTGAATTTATTTTGACAAATTATTTGGTGATGTGGACCATATCATAGCATTTTGATCTTGCAAAGTGGAACATGGAAGATTTTTTTTGAATACATAGCTAAATCATGACTCTAACTATGAACTTATTTTAAATGTAAGTTTTTTTTTAATGTGTATACTTTACCATGACCTATCATAGAATTTCATCAATGGGTTAGTAAATGTAGATGTTCTTGAAATTTCCATTGCTACTTCAAGTTGAATCTAAAGTAGACTTTAAAGGGGGCTTGATGTTGTGCTCCTTTCAACATAGTTTTAATTATGTTGCATGAAAGTGAGAATTTCATCCAAGTTTACAAATTCTTGTGATTGCACATGGGAAGCAACACACAAAGAGGTTGCTAATCACTATAGTTTCTTCATCAATCTAAGATAAAAGGTTGTAGACTTATCAGGCCTTTTGTTAATCATGCATGTTATCAGGCTTTTTGTTAAACAAGCGAGTAGTAAAAAAAAATTGTATAATATCTTCTCATCAATAATATAAAGACTAGGGATTATGAAAAAAAAAAAAAACATTATTTTAACTAACATATCATAAAAAGATTGTCTCATCAACAAACAACTAAAAGGAAATATCACGTGCAAGAACATACATGTGGTAAAAATAAAGGATTGTTCTAATAATAATCAACAAACAACTAAAATGAAATATGAATATGGTAAATAAATAATGTATATGTGGAAAAAGTTCTTCTTTTATTATGTATAACATGGAATAATAATTGTCTTAATATCATTTTATTGATTGTATTGTAGTGTAGTAGTAAGTGAGAGTTTGTTGTATGTTACAATATGTATTTTTGTTTACAATAAGTTCTATTTTTATTATAATGAATAGTTTAATATTGAATTGAAAATTATACATATATCAATAAATATAAATTTTGATATGCAATTTATATTAATTTATAATTTAAAAATTATGTAATATGTGTTTATATTTGTTAATATAGAGAGTGATTTATAAGTAGATAAACTCATTTTTTTAATGATTAGTTAATTTTTTTTTTACATAAAATAAAATTTTATATTTTTTCAAATTTAATTATTTGAAAATGTTGAAAAAAATTTAATAATCAAGTTCAATAGTTGAAGTTCTTTCAATTTCAAAAACTATACTTTTCAAAAAAATTCTACCAAACTTAAGAGATAATTTCTCATTATCTACTTATTAACTTAATCTTTAATATACTAATATCCATATTACAAATTATTATTTTAATAGATTTGTTTTTCCTTCTGTTTAAATTTTTTTTTTCAAAATATTCCACATCTTAAGGGAAGTTTAAGAGATTTTCTAGCAATAGCTAGAAACATGAGAATATGTCCCGCAAATAATTCAATTAGATTAATTCAAGAAAGTAAAGTTTCAAGGCTTATGATTTATATGTGTTCCAACATAGTCTCCATCTGGGGATCGCGTCTCCCTCTGAGGCGTTAAAGAACAGTAAACCAAGTGCCTTTATTGGGTCAATAGAGTCATCATTGGGTTTCTGGGAGACACCTTTTGAAACATCATAAAAAATGAATTTATACTTCAGTCGTGTCTCAGAAAACTTTCAAAACACAATCATTTACCGATCTTAAGTTTAGGCTACTAATACTTTCCCTTTTCTTGAAACTGAGTTTGGATTTGTTTACGATAATTGAAATAACTTTAACCGAAGTATTAGACTTTGGTTGATTTTGTTCGCATCAAGTCACGGTAATTTTAAAAATTTCTTTAGGGAATCCCTTGTTGCTTCAAAATGTAACTATTATCGGAAAGAGAGCTATCTTCCAGAGTAATTTCCTTTCAACATATCTTTTGGAAAAAATGAGGGCAATCAATTTTACAAATTTCCTTTGACCATTTGTCTTGGACTAGATTGGGGCAATCATTTTATGAATTTCCTTTCACCATATGTCTTATATTTTATTATAATTTTGAAGTGGGGGCAATCAATTTGTATGTATCATATAGGGATGATATTTTCTTAAGATTTGACAATGAAGATATGTCAACCATTTTTTCTTGTACTCTAAGCTACCTCTCTCCCGATATTCAATACATCTTTTCCCATAGGGAAGATCTTATGGGGAAATTTTATTTTCCATGGATTTGCCTTGAGAAAATTAATCAGTTAAAATCTGTTAGAAATATGAGGGAGTAGGAGATCCTATCAAATTATTGCTCGAGGAGGCCCTCAAGAAACAAAGGAACACGATGATGGACAACTTTGCCCAGATCCTTCAATGGCAGCCCACTGGTAGCACATCTACATCCAGCATCCACTACGGATGTGCCACTGCTTTTAAGGTACAAGTAAACTTTGGTATTCCCATATTTCAGGGCCAAATAGATGCAGATGTCGTTGATAGATCGTTGAATATGCTAGAAGGATATTTCTTGGTTCATGAATTTTCCAACCGAGAAAGGATTATTTTTTCACTCCTTAAACCCACCCCACATGTCAAGGACTAGTGGGAAACCTACTAGGAGCAACAAAACGAGGGGGAACCCTCTTTGTTCTCGGTCACACCCACTTGGAATTCTTTCTGAGATGCCATCAAGTAACAATATTATCCCGTGGGGAGCTATTAGGAAAAATACATACAGTGGACTACACTGTGGCAACAAAGGGACCAAGATGTGCATGAGCTGACGAATCTGTTGCGTACCCTACGCACATAGTTGGGTATCAAAGATTAGGAGAAACATTTGGTGTTAAAGTACCACAGTTGTTTTCATAGATACATTCAGGAGGAAATGGAGTTCCTCGACATCTCCTCGCTTGGTGCGACATACTGTTATACTGCCAAGATTGAGAAGAAGTTCAAATAGAAGAAGTGATACTTTGGATCTACGAATCAAAAGCAAGGGAAAGGTACCCCCAAACCGCCAAACAAAGGACCAAGCCAAGGTGAGGCAGCCTAGCACAACCCGCCAAAGCCGCAAGCAAATAACAACACCACGAAGCCAAAAAAGGACACGGGGAAGTGGTCTGAGTTCCATAAGAGTTCCACTCACAACATAAGTGAGTGTTGGGCCAAGCAGTCACTGGTAGCCGAGTTGAAGGATTTTAAATTGGATGCAGGCTCTGACTCTGAATCATAACATGGCAAGGGGAATGACAGGGGGAAGCATATTATCGATGCGGAGCCCAATGCCACCATTGCCACCACAAAGATCCAGAAGAAGGAACTAGAAGATACAGAGGAGGCAGAGTGCCTCTTCCATTCCCAGATGTGGGTAAAGGGTTCCCCGTTGCAGTTCATCGTTGACAGCAGGAGCCAAAAAAACCTCATCTCAGTATAGGTCTTGAAACAACTAGGCTTGCTGACGAAAACACACCCACAACCATACACCATTGGGTGGATGCACCAAGGATGGGACCTCTGCGTCAGCCAACAATGTCGCCTTCTCTACAACATCAAGCCCTTCACAGATGAGGTATTATGTGACATTTCTCCTCTTGATGTTTCTGATGTATTATTAGGCCAACCATACTTGTGGAAGCGACATGCTGTGTATGAGTCTAGGCCTTGTGTTGTTATTATTACTTTGGGAAATAAGTTGTACAAGATTCCATAAATAACACCGCCTACAGCCATTTCTTTTGTTAATGAAAAACAATGCAGTAAGTTCATTGCCAAAACCAGGATTTTTTTTTTTCCTGATGATCCACCCTCAGGGAAAGAGGAAGATTGTGGCCATGGCCTCCAGATAGGGCTCCTTTTCACGAAAACAATAGATGGTTAAGGTCGTGGACGTGTACAAGGATATCTTCACCTCCCCCACAGGGGTGCCTCTACACTAACAGGTCAAGCACCCCATCAATATGACCCTCGGTGCATTGCTGCCTAATGGACCAATCTATTGGCACTATGTTCTGGAGAATGATGAAATCAACAGGCAGATTCAGGAGATATTGTAGAAAGGTGTCATCCGGCCAAGTTCATCTCCCTGTGGGAGCTCGATCGTGCTGGTGTAGAAGAAGGTTGGGACTTGGAGAGTCTGCATTGACTATTGGGCATTGAACAAGGTCACTGTCCATAATAGGTACCTGATCCCACAAATTGATGACCTTCTAGACCAACTCAAGGGGGAGAAATATTTCAGCAAGATCAAATTGAATTCTGGGTATCAACAGGTACCAAGCAAACACTTTGATGTGTGAAAGACTTCCTTCAAATCTAAGGAGGGCCTTTTCGAATGGTTTGTCATGGCTTGCGGGTTGACGAATTCCCCTGCAACCTTCACGAGACTAATGGATGAAGTATTGTGACCATTCACCAACTCATTTGTAGTGGTGTACTTGGATGACATTATGATCTTCATCCAGAATTGGGAAGAACACCTCCACCAAATCCGACAGGTCCTCCAAACACTGCAACAACACAAGTTGTGTGCCAATTTGGAGAAGTGCACTTTTGGCATTACCTAGTTTTGGTATGTGGGATACATTATTGATGAGTGGGGGGTGCATGTGGATCCATCCAAGGTCCAAGTCATTCAGTATTTTCCAGCCCCAACCACCCTAACAGAGCTCTGCATATTTTTGGGTCTTGCCAATTTCTACCATAGGTTCGTGTTGGGATTCTCTCATATCACTTGGCCCTTGAGTCAAGTCACCAAGGGAGGAGCAAAAGCAAAATTATTTTGGTCTGAATATCAACAGAAGGTGTTCGAATATTTAAAGCATCGCCTCTGCTCCGCTCCAGTGCTCACATTACCAGACTTGCAACAACCATTTGAGATCAAGATAGATGCCTTTGTCTATGCTATTGGGGGAGTCCTTACTCAACATGGGCATCTAGTGGCATATCACAGTGAGACACTTTTTGACACAGTTCAGAAGTATACCACTTATGACAAAGATATGTATTCCATTATGCAGGCTTGCCAACAATGGAAGCATTACATTTTGGGAAAGGAAACGGTCATCTACACAGACCACCAACCCTTGCAGTTCATATAGACACTAAAGGGAAGTTGCAGAACGATCGCCATCAGAAGTGGTCCACATACCTGCCACAGTTTCATTTAAACATTAAGTACAAGAAAGGAAGCACCAATAATGTTATAGACTGCCTCAGTTGACCACCTATCATGGCGCTAACCACAGTGCTCAAATATTGTGGGCACGAGACTTCTGATTGGCCAATTCTCTACAAAAGTGATCCAGAATTCGGCCACACATGCAATACACTCTTGGAGCATAAGAAAGTTCCTAATTTTCACCTCTAGGATGCCTTGCTATGTCACCTGGGACAACTTTGTGTTCCTTCAAGCGAGCATGCCAAGATGATTTGGGAGGCACACTACAGTCAAATTGTTGGGAATTTCAGGGTTGAGAAAACCATGGCAGTACTGCAAAAGTATTTCTATTGGTCGAACCTTCGACAGGATGTCGAGAATTACATCAATTCCTGCACTGCTTGTGCCATTTCCAAACCGACCATCAAGAAGCAAAGCCTCTATACTTTGTTGCCTAGCCCTAGTTGACCTTGGGAATCCATCTCCATGGATTACATGTCGGGCCTTCCTTCTACTAAGCATGACAATGACTGTGTTTTTGTGGTCATCGATAGATTCTCGAAGATGTCCATTATGATGGCCTGCAAGAAGAATATCACAGTAGAAGCCACTGCTAAACTCTTCTTTGAATGAGTGTGGTTACGCTTTGGAATCCCACAGTCTATCATCTCAGATCGGGACAGCAGGTTCCTCAGTACATTTTGTTCTAGCCTCTGGTCGATGTTGGACACCAAGCTCACCAAGTTCATATATTTCCATCTACAAACTGATGGCCAAATAGAGGTTGTCAACCAGATGATTGTACACATCATGTGCATGTACAACTCAAAGCATCCACACACATGGGATGAGAGCCTCCCTCATGTACAACATAGCTACAACCGGTCTCTCCATAACTCAACCAACCACAACCCCTTTCAGGTGGGCTTGGGATTCCAGACACTATGTCCCATTGACATTCCATTTGTGGCTACTCAAGAAGATTCATTCCATGTCTAGTCTGAAACTAACAAGGCAAAAAAATTCATTGAGCACATTCAACACATCCACCAATAGGTTCATGACATCTTGGATAAATCCAATGCTAAGTACAAGAAGTGATATGATCAACATCGGGTGCCACACAACTTCCAGGTGGGCGACAAAGTGTGGCTACATTTGGAAAAGGGGTGCCTTGCTGGACCCTACCGCAAGTTTCACTCGCTGCTATATGGGCCATACATCATCACCAAGGTTGTAGGGGACAATTCCTTTGATCTCAGTATTCTACCATTCCTTGGTCTGCACCTAGTGTTCAATGTGGATCACCTTCATCCCTACTTTCCACCTCTACTGGACGCATCCGACATGGCCGAACAACTCACACCAACATAGTTAAACCCAAATTGCATGGAACAAGCCACAACTGATTGGATTATGGACACACAGATCAAGAACACCCGCCAACAAAGGATCCAACTATATCAAGTTGTTAAAGCAGGCCAACTTCTTCATCATGGCAAGTGGCTTACTAGGGACCAAGTTCAATGGAAGTTTCCTCATCTCATGGAGGAAATCAACGCAATGGGGAGGAAGTATGCATAAATCTAGATAAATACTAGGTAAATTTTGGGTAAATACTAGCGAAGTATGCATAATACTAGGTAAATTTTGATCGAGCAGCATCAAACTATGGAAAAGGACAGGACTGTGAATAGATTTATAAGTTGAGGGGCACACTTTTTCCATAAGTGAATTCGCATTATTTCTAAAAATAATTTCTCAATCTTTAATAAATTAAAATAGGAATAGGATGGATGCACGCTTTCAAATTATAATTTTGCATATATATACAGTTTGAGTGGGTCTAATAGTTAAGAACATATGTTTTTTCATAAGAGGTCATAAGTTCAAATTCAAAGGAAGTATGGTATGTATACCTCAGTAGACTTTACCAGTCAAATAGCTGAGATAAGGTTTCAATTTACTATGACTTGAGTGTAACCTTAAAAAAAGATTATTATTTTTATTATTGTTATATGATTACAATGAAAATTGCATGTCTCGTTATAATTGGAAACATTAAATTATTCTCTCCTTAGTATAGACTTTACTAGTCAAATAGGTGAGATAGGGTTTCAATTTACTATGACTTGATTATAACCTTAAAAACAAATTATTATTATTATTACAATGAAAATTGCACGTATGATTATAATTGGAAACATTAAATTATTCTAGACTTAGTATGGACTTTACCAGTCAAATAGTTGAGATAGGGTTTCAATTTACTATGACTTAACTGTAACCTTAAAAACAAATTATTATTATTATTAGTAGTAGTAGTAGTATTAATATATGATTACAGTGAAAATAGCATGTGTGATTATAATTGGAAACATTAAGTTATTCATGTCTTGGTATAGACTTATTAGTCAAATAGTTGAGATAGGGTTTCAATTTACTATGACTTAACTGTAATCTTAAAAATAGATTATTATTATTATTATTATTATTATTATAGTGTGTTTTAAAGTGCTTCTTCTACCTTAGTTATATGAGAAAAATCCCTTAACCAAATTAAGAGTGTAGCAACATAGGAGTCAAAATCAAAATATTGAATGATGAAAAAGAAAACTACAAAATTGTGAAACAAAGTGAGGCATCAATTACAGAAGAGTCCCACCTTGTTGTAGTAGAAGAAAATAGATAGTGTAACCTTGATAAAGAATAAAATACAGTAATCCACACATCAAGCAGGTCTTGATTTACTCACAGTAAATGCAAAGGAAAATATGCTTACTTAACAAATCACTGATACAAATAAGATCACAGTAGTTGTTGTACTAAATTGGAATCAAACATTTATTCAGGAATACATAAAGAAATGTTGAGAAATGGAAGACAAAGGAAACACATAACCCATATTTGAACAAAACTTGGAATCTCTGTCTGCACTTGTATTAATACTCTATAAAGAGAGTTTTCTTTGTTAAAATTGGCAAGAAGCAACCTGAAATAAGTCTTCAATCTATGTATTTATACAAAATGGTCGCAACCTAAAATGGTTGGACTTCTCTTAATTTAGAAGTAGTAAATATTACAATATGAAAAACTAAAAGGTTTTGTTAGCATCCTCCGTTGTCTCTTCATATGTTGGCAAAGACGATTCTTCCCCTTATCCTTTAGCCTAGAGGCAGTTGGCATCTGATGTGAACGGTATGAGTAGCATGTACCCGTTGTCTTATTTGTTTCCAGGTGTGCTTGCTTTCCCATATTCGACACACTCGACGTATCTACTCACTAACTGCACCACCAACACTGAAGGATTTGTTGCTTCATTTTCTTCAAAAATGTATAGCTTCTTTTCTATCTGAGGAAACCTCTCTTGTATCTTCTTTTCTCCCAGAGATGTGGCCTGTAGCTACAAACTGGGATCTAATATCCATTTTTTTATTTGGATAAGATCAATTTGGTTCATTTGTTGGATGGTTGCTCGGGCTTCTTCTTTGCTTGTCTTAGAATTATGTTGGTTGTTTTCTACGTCAATCTGCCCCAGGGCCTCCGAGATACTATCTCCTTCAACATCAAGTAACCCTTTGTCTAGTGAAGAAAATGCTTCCTCATAAGATTTATTTACCTCTCTGGTCAATCTTTTTCTTTTGGCCAGATTTGTTTCCCAGACCTTCAAAATTATGTCACCTCGGGCTTGCTCAGAAAGAGACAATCAAGGAACCTTTGATACATAATCTCTTAGTACTATCAAGATAGCCTCCTGAAACTTAGCCTGATATGCAAGGGCTTCTCTTTCCTTAATGTAAATGTTATTCAGAGAAAGGTATACCACCCAATAGCAATTTTGAATGGCTTCCACTTTCATAAAAATATCTTGCTGGGATGATTCCAAATTTTCATGTACGTCTAGTGCATGAGCTTGGAAATATTCCATCTCCACTATTGTACCTTCTGCCAAGTCTATCTTGGCTTGTAGTTGCTTGATCAATTCTTCCTGTTGAGTGGCTAATTCTCTATTGGCCTGTGAATTTAATATAGCTCATCAAGGTTAGTTTTTTGTTGTTGAATCTGTTATCTGTTACAGGCTCTGTCCTGTTCAAAATCCTTATTCATTTGATTTCTCACATCCTTTACCATGATTATCATCTGGTCTTGCAACTACCTTACCAACATACTTCTCAGTTTCAGCTGCTCCGCTAGGTTTTCTACTGAACACTGATTGGTCATGGCAAAGGCACCTAACGAGCATTCCATTTACTTAGCGAATTATGTTTCATCTAGGCCCTGTCCATCATACAACATTCTTTTCTTTTTTATTGTTGCACCATCTTTTTTATGTGTTTCTATTTTAACTATGTCCCTCCTCTTCTTGCTAAAAAAGAAGTTCGAAGGAGGCATTTCTTCGGCTGAAATCGGAGTAAGGTCCTCTATAAATATGACTTCGGCATTTGGATTTCCTTTACTTGACTATAAAAGTGTTAATGACATAATGGGGATACCTATCTCTACGGATGGTTGTTGCTATGTTGTGTTGGTAGCCGGTTTACCTAGTGTAGACAGCGATGTATCCTGTCCCGTTTTTTATCAAATCTTTAAGTTGAACATTTTCTTGATTACTTGGGGGATTTGATAATGCAATATCCATGTTCCGTGTTAAAACTTCAGCTTTATTCATATGTTCCTGAGTATCCTGTTCACTGGAACTTCCTGCCTCCAAACCCTGGGGTGTATCTTTTTATGTAGATGAAGATGTTATTGATTCTGCCTATAATACCTTAGGCAAACTATTCCTTCTGTGCCTTTGGAAATTGTAGAAACTGGCTAATTGATCTGGAGATAGAGCTTGAACTCTACTCAACACTTTGTGGTATTACCTAGCTCCCATGAATATTTCATCTTGCGGGGAAATATCGTGCACATAATTTCTTAAATTTTATTGGCCTAAATGGGTGTCCACGATCTTCTAGGGATTGTGCCTCTTAAAATCAATATCAACTACCCTGATGTCTTCTAGAGCTGTAGCCTCTACTTTTGAATGGTCGGAATCTAATAATGAAAACATGCCAACCTGAAGAGGGAAGGTTGGCCATACCTTTTTCTAGGCCGCTTTTAATTCTTTACGGATGCCCCCTGTCACGGTTTGATATGCCACCTCTCGGCATACTAGCCGATCTGGTAAAAAATTTGGTAGAGCATGGAGGTGAACTGAGCACTCGAAAACTATGATGTAGGAAATTTTTTCCTCAATATACCAGTCTGCTATTGTACCCAGGTTGGCCATGATCCTGTCTGAAATCCTGGGAGACGAGAAACCATATAGGGCGATATGAATCGGCACCACTACATAATGAAAGATTTCATAGAAGATATCTCTATCTTTATCCTCCCACAACTTGGAGTGATAGAAATGTATGGGATCGGCATTGGTCGGGGTCTAGCTCCAACTCATCAGAGGGAAAGGAGTCATAAAACAAATGGCGTCCATAATGTATGCCGACATATAGAAAGGGGTAGGTTTTCCTTTGGCCTTCATCGACTGGTACTTTGGGATTTCCTTAGCCCAGTTGTCTGATAACATCTTGGCCCAGTTGAAAAAGAATCCTTGTGCCACTTCATGCATGATTGGTGCCCATGCCAACAGGAAGTGAGCAGAGATCTTCTCGAAAATTCTAAATAACATCATAGACACATATATCATATGGGCGTCTAACGATGTTGTGGCATATATGCAATGATTGTCTGCACTAAATTTCTCAGGGTGTCCCCACCAGTCCTTGATTAAATCAGGGTAGTTTTTTCCATATTGCATGCAATCTTCTTCGTCAAACTCCATTATGAAAGAGGTGTTGTAGCTGTATTTAAAAGAGGCTGATAATTTATACATTCCATGTATATGATCCAGTCGAAAAGACCCAACAACAACCTTTTTTGAATTACAGATGCTCCTAGTCGAGATGTCAACGTTTTCCAGGGTCCAGCCTATCATGTCATTATCTGGCATGAGCCTCGGTCGCGCAACTATTTTGTGCAGCTCTGACTGAGATATATCCTTGAGCTTCATTGCATGGGTTTTGTTCACTTCATCACAAGAATCCTCTAGGCAATTTATCATCTCGTGATGTAGAATATAGAACACCCGAGTCCAAGATTTTATAGTATCTATGGATCTTGATGAGGTGTCGGACAAAACATCTGTGTTCGGATTTGTGCTTTCCCCAGCTACTTTAGCCATTTTTCTTGGTTCCATGATATTAGTCAAATCAACATTGGGTTACCTGTTATAGGGGAGCGCATAAGATTCTTAGTCAGCTAAAACTTACTATCGTGTGAGAATGAAAATAGAATTCAAAATTTAATATCCTTATTCACCTTAAGTGTATTGATTTGTGAATACCTTTACTGATGATGCATTCATTTACCTTAATGAAAAAATCTAGGCGGTGATCTGCAATCTATATTGAAATCATTGTCGTTAATCCATGATTAATGCCATTAATATTGGTGGTTCGTGATTGGGAGCTTGGATGAAAAGATTTGAAATTTCCTGAATTGTGAATTCACCAAAAATTAATTACGAGATAATCTTGTTTAACACATTATTGAATCGTGTTTAATCTTTAAGTGTTTTTGGGTTTTCGGACTTTGGTATTTTGACAGTAGCTCGAGATAGAATTCTTGAAACCCGAAACCGTGAAGTGATTAATCATTAAATAACTATTTTTTAGTTTTAATTAACCATGCTTAATGTTTAAGCTATTTCGGAAGTTTGGACTTCGATATTTCAGAAATTGATGGATGGAGAATATCTGAACTCCGAAGTGCGAAGTTATTAATTAACTTTTAATCGAGGTTAACTTAATTAATTAAGGTTTAACTTTTTGGCATTTACTTCTTCGTGTATTGGCATGTTAAATTTTATTAAATTTTTGATAGGCCATCATCCGTAGTGATGTGTCAAGACTCAGGAAGGTATATTTGTACTATGACTAGGATCTTTCGAAAACTTTTCAGGTATTAGGACTTTAAAGTTGCGACATGGCGAAACGCTCGAAGAGGGAAGCTCCGAAGCAACCTCTAGTGGCTTGAATTTTTAATAATCAGGCGGCCCCGAAACTCAGAGGAAAATGGGGATCGTTCGATCAACGGTGAGACTTGATCGATGGTGGACATCGTGCGCACTTTAAGACTAGAATAAAATTTTATTTAACATTTGAAAGCTGACTTATGAGTCATTATAAAAACGATTAAGTTGGAGAAAGTAAAGTTTCAAGGCTTATGATTTATATGTGTTCCAACATAGTCTCCATATGGGTATCGTGTCTCCCTCTGAGGCGTGGAAGAATAGTAGACCAAGTGTCTTTATTGGGTAAATAGAGTCATCATTCGGTTTCTGGGAGACACCTTTTGAAACATCATAAAAAAGGAATTTATACTTCAGTCTTGTCTCAAAAAACTTTCAAAACACAATCATTTACCGATCTTAAGTTCAGGCTATTAATAGTTTCCCTTTTCTTGAAACTGAGTTTGGATTTGTTTATGATAATTGAAATAACTTTAACTGAAGTATTAGACTTTGGTTGATTTTGATCGCATCAAGGCACGGTAATTTTAACAATTTATTTAGAGAATCCCTTGTTGGTTCAAAATGCAACTATTATCAGAAAGAGACCTATCTTCCAGAGTATATTTATACATGTATGACAACCTTACAGATATCATAGATGGGGGCAATCATTTTATGAATTTCCTTTCACCATCTGTCTTATATTTTATTATAATTTTGAAGTGGGGGCAATCAATTTGTATGTATCATATAGGGATGATATCTACTTAAGATTTGACAATGAAGGTATGTCAACCATTTTTTCTTGTACTCTAAGCTACCTCTCTCCCGATATTTAGTACATATTTTCCCATAGGGAAGATCTTATGGGGAAATTTTATTTTCCGGGGATTTGCCTTGAGCAAATTAATCAGTTAAAATCTGTTAGAAATATGGGGGAGTAGGAGATCCTATCAAATTATTGCTCGAGGAGGCCCTCAAGAAACAAAGGAACGCGATGATGGACAACTTTGCCCAGATCCTTCAACGGTTGCCCACTGGTAGCGCATCTACATCCAGCAGCCACTCTGGACATGCCACTCCTTTTAAGGTACAAGTAAACTTTGACATTCCCATATTTGAGGGCCAAATAAATGCAGATGTCATTGATAGATCGTTGAATCTGTTAGAAGGATATGTCTCGGTTCATGACTTTTCCGACTGAGAAAGGATTATTTTTTCACTTCTTAAAGCCACCCCACATGTCAAGGACCAGTGGGAAACCTATTAGGAGCAACAAAATGAGGGGGAACCCTCTCTGCTCTCGGTCGCACCCACTTGGAATTTTTTCTGAGATGCCATTAAAGAACAATATTATCCCGTGGGGAGCTATGAGGGAAAATACATACAATGGACTACACTGCAACAAAAAATGGACCAAGATGTGCATGAACTGACGAATCTGTTTCATACCCTATGCACATAGTTGGGTATCAAAGATTAGGAGAAACATTTGGTGTTAAAGTACCGCAGTTGTCTTCATAGATACATTCAGGAGGAAATGGAGTTCCTTGACATCTCCTCGCTTGGTGTGGCATATCATTATACTACCAAGATTGAGAAGAAGTTCAAACAGAAGAAGCGATACTTTGGGTCTGCGAATTAGAAGCAAGGGAAAGGTACCCCAAAACTGTCGAACAAAGGACCAAGTCAAGGTGAGGCGGCCCGGGACAACCCGCCAAAGCCGCAGGCAAATAACAACACCACGAAGCCAAAAAAGGACACGGGGAAGTGGTGTGAGTTCCATAAGAGCTCCACTCACAACACAAGTGTGTGTCGAGCCATGCAGTCACTGGTAGCCAAGTTGAAGGCTTTTGAATTGGATGTAGGCTCTGACTCTGAATCATAACCCGACAAGGGGAATGACAGGGGGAAGCATATTATTGATGTGGAGCCCAACGCCACCATTGCCACCATGAAGATCCAGAAGAAGGAACCAGAAGATACAGAGGAGGCATAGCACCTCTTCCATTCCCATATGTGGGTAAAGGGTTCCCCATTGCAGTCATTGTCGATAGCTAGAGCTAGAAGAACCTCATCTTAGTAGAGGTCTTGAAATGACTAGGATTGCTAACCACAACACACCCACAACCATACACCATCGGGTGGCTGCACCAAGGATGGGACCTCCGCATGCGCCAACAATGTTGCCTTCCCTACAACATCAAGCCCTTCACGGATGAGGTATTACGTGACATTTCTCCTCTTGATGTTTCTGATGTATTATTAGGTAAACCATACTTGTGGAAGCGACATGCTATGTATGAGTCTAGGCCTTGTGTTATTATTATTACTTTGGGAAACAAGTTGTACAAGATTCTGGAAATAGAACCGCTTATAGCCATTTCTTTGGTTAACGCAAAACAATGCAGTAAGTTCATTGCCAAAACTAGGATTTTTTTTTTCCTGATGATCCACCCTCGGGGAAAGAAGAAGATTGTGGCCATGACCTCTAGACAGGCCCCCTTTTCATGACAACAACAGATGGATAAGGTCATGGAGGAGTATGAGGACATATTCACCTCCCCCGCAGGGGTGCCTCTACACTACCAGGTCAAGCACCCCATCGATATGACCCTAGGTGCGTTGTTGCCCAATGGACCAATCTATTGGCACTCTGTTCTAGAGAATGACAAAATCAAGAGGCAGATTCAGGAGATATTGCAGAAAGGTCTCATCTGGCCAAGTTCATCTCCCTATGGGAGCCTGATCATGCTAGTGTAGAATAAGGATGGGACTTGGAGAGTCTGCATTGAATATCGAGCACTGAACAAGATCACTGTTCGGAATAGGTACCCGATCCCATGGATTGATGACCTTCTGGAGCAACTCAAGGGGGAGAAATATTTCAGCAAGATTGAATTGAATTCTGGGTATCACCAGGTACCAATCGAACCCTTTGATGTGTGAAAGACTTCCTTCAAATCCAAGGAGGGCCTTTTCGAATGGTTGGTCATGCCTTGCGAGTTGACGAATGCCCATGCAACCTTCACGAGACTAATGGATGAAGTATTGTGACCATTCACCAACTCATTTGTAGTGGTGTACTTGGATGACATTATGATATTCATCCAGACTTGGGAAGAGCACCTCCACCACATCCGACAGGTCCTCCAAACACAACAACAACACAAGTTTTGTGCCAATTTGGAGAAGTGCACTTTTGGCATGACCCTGATTCAGTATCTGGGATACATTATTCATGAGTGGTGGGTGTATCTAGATCTAGCCAAGATCCAAGTCATTCAGTATTGGCTAGCCCCAACCACCCTAACAGAGCTTTGCATCTTTTTGGTTCTTGCCAATTTCTACCACAAGTTCATGTTGGGATTCTCTCATATCACTTGGCCCTTGAGTCAAGTCACCAAGGGAGGAGCGAAAGAAAAATTCTTTTGGTATGAATATCAATATAAGGTGTTCAAATATTTGAAGCATCTCCTTTGCTATGCACAAGTGCTCACATTACCAGACTTGCGACAACCATTTGAGATCAAGACAGATGCCTCCGACTATGCTATTCGGGCAGTCCTTACTCAACAGGGGCATCTAGTGGTATATCACAGTGAGACACTTTCTGACACAGTCTGGAAGTATCCTACTTATGAAAAAGATATGTATTCTATTATGCAGGCTTGCAAACAATAGAGGCATTACATTTAGGGAAGGGAAACGGTCATCCACACAGACCACCGACCCTTGCAGTTCATACAGACACTGAAGGGAAGTTGGAGAACGATCTCCATTGGAAGTGGTCCACATACCTGGAACAGCTTCATTTGAACATTAAGTACAAGAAAGGAAGCACCAATAATGTTATAGACTGCCTTAGTTGACCACTTATCATGGTGCTAACCATGGTGCTCAAATCTTGTGGGAACGAGACTTCTGATTGACCGCTTCTCTACAAAAGTGATCCATAATTCGACCACACATGCAATACACTCTTGGAGTGTAAGAAAGTTCCTAATTTTCACCTCTAGGATGCCTTGCTATGTCACCTAGGACACCTTTGTGTTCCTTCAAGCGAGTGTGCCAAGATGATTTGGGAGGCGCACTGCAGTCGAGTTGTTGGGAATTTTAGGGTCAAGAAAACCATGGAAGTACTACAAAATTATTTCTATTGGCTGAACCTTCGATAGGATGTCGGGAATTATATCAATTCATGCACTGCTTAATGTGGGTGTTGAGTGGCTTTCAGAAATAAAAAGTCGTGCTTAATAAGGCATTGTCAAACCTTTTTGTGTGGTTCAAGGACCATCTAAGGGGTGTGTTAAACAGAAACAATGAATTAGTGTGGTTGAGAACTATAGGTATAGGTTGATGTTAATTAGAGTTTCTTCTTGTACCATATTTTATTTTATTTTAATAATGAAGATTGTAAGTTTGTAGGAGTTAGAAGATTGGGAAACATATGTATTTCAACATAGTGTGGGAAGTTGAGTTTCAATTTATTTTGATACACTACTTGGTGATGGTCAATGGACCCTATCATAGCATTTTGATCTTGCAAAGTGGATTCGAAAAGGTTTTCTTTTAAATACATAGCTAAATCATGACTCTAACTATGAATTTATTTTAGATGTAATGTTTTTTTTTTTTTTAAATGTGTATACTTTACCATGATCTATCATAGAATTTCATCAACAGGTTATTAAATGTAGATGTTCTTCAAATTTCTATTGCTACTTCAAGTTGAATCTAAAGTAGACGTTAAATGGGGCATGATGTGTTGTGCTCCTTTCAACATAGTTGTAACTATGTTGCATGAAAGTGGGAGTTTCATCCAAGTTTACAAATTCTCGTGATTGCACATGGGAACCATCACACAAAGAGGTTGTTAATCACTATAGTTTCTTCATCAATCTAAGATGAAAGGTTATATACCTATCATTGCTTTTGTTAATCATGCATCAATGAAACTTCTAGAAACTAGATATGAACTTGGGGTCTTGATTATTAACAATGAATATAAAAAACTTGAAATTGACTTAGATATGCACAATAAATGTTATCGGGCCTTTTGTTAGGAAAGCATCAGAGAAACTTATAAAAATCAAATATGAACTTGGCCCTTGGGGTCTCAATTATTCACAATGAACCTAGATATGAAGTTGGGGTCTCAATTATTGACAATGAATCTAGAAAACTTAAAATTGACATAGATATGAACAAGGAATGTTTTGCAATGTCTTGAAATGAATCAATGTTCTTATATGGCATGAAGGTCTCCATGCTAAAGAATATATCAAACACAATGTATACTAGATCATGATCATGGCATGTGGCCAAAAGGATTATTAGAAAATCAATGGAGCTAGATTCCTATGGGCATGAAAGAATGGGTAAGGACATCTACAATTAGATTTGTTTCTAATTGGTTAGATTTACAATTTCATAAGAACACAACCCTTTATATGTTTCTCCACATCATCACAACAACATGGAAAGTAGAAATGCTTATGTAATACTACCAATGTTTTATAGATGCTAAAATGTAATAGCAATATGCATCCAAGATAATTTGTTTTAATTCATGTTCAACTGGAACATGTCGTTTTCTCAAATGAAATGAAATATCAAGTTGTTTCATAGATGAAAGTCTAGCTACAATTTCCATTGGACAAAGTAAGCATAAGTCTAGGTAAATACTAGATACGATAGGCAAATACAAGATATGATTCATAATGTGTCAAAAAATCATGTGATTGCACAATGACATAAAATATATTTTCAATTTTATTATATACGCAATTTCACATTTCCTATGTAAATGTGATTATTTTTTATGAAAAAAATAAATACAAAAATATTTAAAACTAAATTTGTAACATTATTTTAATTGAAAATGACAAATCCTATAACCAATTAATTCTTGTAACATGAATTCATTATCAAACAAATGCATGAATTCATTATTGAACAAATTAAAAAAAAACATTAAAATACAAATACACCTTTTATGATCCAAAGTCCTATCAAATCATATATTTATATAATATAAAATCCAATGCCACTATACATAAAACCAAATTTATAAAACAAAAATCATAATATCCATTAAAAATAAATTAAACTCAAATCTAAAAATCACAAAGTCATAAAACCAAATTAATAATATCCAATAAAAATAAACAAAACTCAAACCCAAAAATCACATTAAAAAATAATACTGATTAAACAAAAAAATCACACTAAGAAATAATACTCATCTCATCAATGGCATCAAAGAAAAAATAGTCATCTCATAAATGGCATCAAATGATTTATAAGCCTAAGCCATATTGATACCCAAATGTCCTAAGGCATCAAATGGTTTTTAAACCTAATCCATATTCATAACCCAATGTCCTTGTTGGTCATGATATTAAACTTAAGTCTCAAAGGATAATGTCAGGCACCGGGAAAAAATTATGAGAGTCTCTTTTAAAGTGCTTCTTCTACCTTAGCTATATGAGAAAAATCCCTTAACGAAATTAAGAGTGTAGCAGCACAGAGGTTGTATTCTGTATCTGAGTCAAAATCGAAATATCGAATGATGAAAAAGAAAACTAAAAAATTGTGAAACAAAGTGAGGCATCAATTACAGAAGAGTCCCACCTTGTTGCAGTAGAAGAAAATAGATAGTGTAATCTTGATAAAGCATAAAATACAGTAATCCACACATCAAGCAGGTCTTGATTTACTCACAGTAAATGCAGAGGAAAAGATGCTTACTTAACAAATCACTGATACAAATAAGATCACAATAGTTGTTGTACTAAATTGGAATCAAACATTTATACAGGAATACATAAAGAAATGTTGAGAAATGGAAGACAAAGGAAACACATAACCCAGATTTGAACAAAACTTGGAATCTCTGTCTGCACTTGTATTAATACTCTATAAAGAGAGTTTTCTCTGTTAAAATCGGCAAGAAGTAGCCTGAAATAAGTCTTCAATCTATGCATTTATACAAAATGGTCTCAACCTAAAACGGTTGGACTTCTCATAATTTAGAAGTAGTAAATATTACAATATGCAAAACTAAAAGGTTTTGTTAGCATCCTCCATTATCTCTTTGTCTACTGGCAAAGATGATTCTTCTCCTTATCCTTTAGCCTAGAGGCAGTTGGCATCTGATCATGACCGGTATGAGTAGTATGTACCCGTTGTCGTATTTGTTTCCAAATGTTCTTCCTTTCCCATATTTGACACACTTGACGCATCTACTCACTAACTGCACCACCAACCCTAAAGGTTTTGTTGCTTCATTTTCTTCAAAAATGTATAGCTTCTTTTCTTTCTGAGGCAACCTCTCTTGTATCTTATTTTCTCCCAAAGATGTGGCCTATAGCTGCAAACTGGGATCTAATATCCATTTTTTTATTTGGATAAGATCAATTTGGTTCATTTGTTGGATGGTTGCTCAGGCTTCTTTTTTTCTTGTCTTGGAATTATGTTGGTTGTTTTCTACATCAATCTTCCCCAGGGCCTCAGAGATACTATCTCCTTCAACATCAATTAACCCTTTGTCTAGTGAAGACAATGCTTCTTCACAAGATTTATTTACCTGTCTATCCAATATTTTTCTTTCGGCCAGATTTGTTTCCCAAACATTCAAAATTATGTCACCTTGGGTTTTCTCAGAAAGAGACAATCGGGGAACCTCTGATACATAATCTCTTGGTACTAGAAATATAGCCTACTGAAACTTAGCCCAAGTTGTAAGGGATTATCTTTCCTTAATGTAAATGTTATTCAGAGAAAGGTATACCACCTGATAACAATTTTGAATGGCTTCCACTTTCGTAAAAATATCTTGCTGGGATGATTCCAAATTTTCATGTACATCTAGTGCATGAGCTTGGAAATCTTCCATCTCCATTGTTGTACCTTCCGCCAAGTCTATCTTGGCTTGTAGTCACTTGATAAATTCTTCCTATTGAGTGGATAATTCTCTATTGGCCTGTGAATTTAATATAGCTCATCAAGGTTAGTTTTGTGTTGTTGAATCTGCTATCTGTTACAGGCTTTGACCTGTTCAAAATCCTTATTCATCTGATTTCTCACATCCTTTTCCATGGTTATCATCTGGTCTTGCAACTACCTTTCCAGCATACTTCTCATTTTCAGTTGCTCCGCTAGGTTTTCTACTGAACACTGATTGGTCGTGGCAAAGGCACTTAATGAGCATTCCATTTACCTAACAAATTATGTATCATCTAGGCCTTGTCCATCATAAAACATTCTTTTCCTTTTGATTGTTGCACCATATTTATTATGTGTTTCCATTTTAACTATGTCCCTCCTCTTCTTGTTGAAAAAGAAGTCCGAAGGAGGTATTTCTTCGGCTGAAATTGGAGTAAGGTCCTCTATAAATATGACTTCGGCATTTAGATTTCCTTTACTTGAATGTAAAGGTGTTAATGACATAATGGGAATACCTGTCTCTGTGGATGGTTGTTGCTATGTTGTGTTGGTAGCCGGTTTACCTGGTGTAGACATCGATGTATCCTATCCCCTTTTTTTATCAAAGCTTCAAGTTTAAATTTTTCTTGATTACTTGGGGGTTTTTATAGTGCAATATCCACTTCCTGTGTTAAAACTTCAGCTTTATTCGGATGTTCCTGAGTATTCTGTTCACTGGAACTTGTTGCCTCCAAACCCTGGGGTGTAGCTTCCTGTGTAAATGAAGGTGTTATTGGTTCTCCCTGTAATACCTTAGGCAAACTATTCCTTCTATGCCTTTGGAAATTGTAGACACTGGCTAATTAATCTGGAGATAGAGTTCGAACTCTACTGAACACTTCCCGGTATGACCTGGCTCCCCTGAATATTTCATCCTGTGGGGAAATATCATGCACATAATTTTTTAAATTTTATTGGGCTAAGTGGGTTTCCATGATCTCCTAGGGATTGTGCCTCTTAAACTCAATAACAACTAACCTGACGTCTTCTAGAGCTGCAGCCTCTAGTTTTAGCCATTTTTCTTGGTTCCATGATATTATTCAAATCAACATTGGGTTACCTGTTATAGGAGAGCGCATAAGATTCTCAGTCGGATAAAACTTGCTATCGTGTGAGAATGAAAATAGAATTCAAAATCTAATATCCTTATTCACCTTAAGTGTATTGATTTGTGAATACCTTTAATGACGATGCATTCATTTACCTTAATGAAATAATCTAGGCGGTGATCTGCAATCTATATTGAAATCATTGTCGTTCATCCATGATTAATTCCATTAATATTGGTGGTTCGTGATTGGGAGATTGGATGAAAATATTTGAAATTTCCTGAATTGTGAATTCACAAAAAATTAATTACGAGATAATATTGTTTAACACATTATTGAATCGTGTTTAATCTTTAAGTGTTTTCAGGTTTTTGGACTTCGGTATTTTGATAGTAGCTCGAGATAGAATTCTCGAAACCTGAAATGACGAAGTCATTAATCATTAAATAACTATTTTTTAGTTTTAATTAACCCTTCTTTATGTTTAAGCTATTTCAGAAGTTTGGACTTCGGGATTTCGGAAATTGATGGATGGCGAATATTTGAACTTTGAAGTGCGAAGTTATTAATAAAATTTTAATCGAGGTTAACTTAATTAATTAAGGTTTAACTTTTTGGAATTTACTTCTTCGTGTATTGGCAGGTTAACTTTTATTAAATTTCTGATAGGCCATCACCCGTAATGATTTGTCAAGACTCAGGAAGGTATATTTGTACTATGACTAGGATCTTTCGAAAACTTTTAAGGTATTAGGACTTTAAAGTTGCGACATGGCGAAACGCTCGAAGCACAAAGCTATGAAGCAACCTCTAGTGGCTTGAATTTTTAATAATCAGGCGGATCCAAAACTCAAGGGAAAAAGGGGATCATTCGATCAACAGTGAGACTTGATCGATGGTGGACATTGTGCGCACTTTAAGACTAGAAGAAAATTTTATTTAACATTTGAAAGCTAACTTATGATTCGTTATAAAAAAGATTACGTTCGAGAAAGTAAATTTTCAAGGATTAGGATTTATATGTGTTCCAACATAGTCTCCATCTGGGGATCGCATCTCCCTCTAAGGCATGGAAGAATAGTAGACCAAGTGCCTTTATTGGGTAAATAGAGTCATCATTGGGTTTCTGGGAGACACGTTTTGAAGCATCATAAAAAAGGAATTTAGACTTCAGTCGTGTCTCAGAAAACTTTCAAAACACAATCATTTATCGATCTTAAGTTTAGGCTATTAATAGTTTCCCTTTTCTTGAAACTGAGTTTGGATTTGTTTACGATAATTGAAATAACTTTAACTGAAGTATCAGACTTTGGTTGATTTTGTTCGCATCAAGGCATAGTAATTTTAACAATTTATTTAGGGAATCCCTTGTTGGTTCAAAATGTAACAATTATTGGAAAGAGAGCTATCTTCCAGAGTATATTTATACATGTATGACAACCTTACAGATATCATAGATATCGCTTCACTACCAGTGAGCCTATTCAGTACCTCAGTGAAGTTATCTACATCTCCCATTGAATTTCCTTTCACCGCTTCAAATAGCATTTTCGCATTTCATTTGAGATGAGGGCAATCATTTTATGAATTTCCTTTCAACAAATCTTTTGGAAAAAACGAGTGCAATCAATTTTACGAATTTCCTTTCACCATTTGTCTTGGACTAGATGGGGGCAATCATTTTATGAATTTTCTTTCACCATCTGTCTTATATTTTATTATAATTTTGAAGTGGGGGCAATCAATTTGTATGTATCATACATGGATAATATATTCTTAATATTTGACAATGAAGGTATGTCAACCATTTTTTCTTGTACTCTAAGCTACCTCTCTCCCGATATTCAATACGTCTTTTCCCATAGGGAAGATCTTATGGGGAAATTTTATTTTCTAGGGATTTGCCTTGAGCAAATTAATCAGTTAAAATCTGTTAGAAATATGAGGGAGTAGGAGATCCTATCAAATTATTGTTCGAGGAGGCCCTAAAGAAACAAAGGAATGCGATGATGGACAACTTTGCCCAGATCCTTCAACGGTTGCCCACTCGCAATGCATCTACATCCAGCAACCACTCTGGACTTGCCACTCCTTTTAAGGTACAAGTAAACTTTGACATTCCCATATTTGAGGGCCAAATAGATGCAGATGTCGTTGATAGATCATTGAATCTGTTAGAAGGGTATTTCTTGGTTCATGACTTTTCTGACAGATAAAGGATTATTTTTGCACTCCTTAAAACCACCCCACATGTCAAGGACCACTGGGAAACCTACTGGGAGCAATAAAATGAGGGGGAACCCTCTCTGTTCTTGGTCACACCCGCTTGGAATTCTTTCTGAGATGCCATCAAGGAACAATATTATCTCGTGGGGAGATATGCGAACAAATACATACAATGGACTACACTGCAGCAACAAAGGGACCAAGATGTGCATGAGATGACGAATCTGTTTCATACCCTACACACATAGTTGGGTATCAAAAATTAGGAGAAACATTTGGTGTTAAAGTACCGCAATTGTCTTCATAGATACATTTAGGAGGAAATGGAGTTCCTCGTCATCTCCTTGCTTGGTGTGGCATACTGTTATACTGCCAATATTGAGAAGAAGTTCAAAAAGAAGAAGTGATTGTTTCAGGATTAATCCATAAGTGCGGACACGAACCGATCTCCCTAGATCCACCTAGATCTAGAACAAAATAGGACAGAATATATCGCTTTCCCTAGATCTAACTATTGAATTAAATTAGAAGTGAGAATAAGAGGAATACCTTGTAATCGCTTCCTTAATCTTTGTTGCTCCTATTTCGCTCCAGCGCTCTCATGCAGTCAAGATCAAAACAACACAAACCAACCAAAGTGAAAGCAATTCTATATATTCAATAGATAATCTATACATATGATCAAGGAGTTATGCAATAAAGTAGATCTAACTTTATGGGAAAGAAACATATTACTGTATCATGTTAATAGAAAGTGAAACTTGCAACCTTTTCCTTGATGTCGTAAGGTCCCATCCAACTGTCCTTCGTTCCCCACACACTTCTTGCTCCAAGGATTCTAAGACCATAGATCTGATACACTCTATCTTGACAAAGAAAATCTTAAAGCCACTCCAACCAAGCTAATAATTCCAAGCCAATCAAAGCTCAAGAACAAGAAGAACCTCCCAAAAGCTAAGAACCCCTTCTCCATGAAAGCTCCTCTCCTTTTATAAGTTGAAGAGGATAAGGTGAGGAGGTTAGGATGATCCCACTAAATCATGAAAGCGAGTAAGATCCAAACCATTCGGATGCCACCTCACCATAGAAACTTCTCCTTCTAGAAGATTCCAGAAAACGCTCGTTTTTCCCACGTGCTAGCATTCTCGCACCCTAGCTATAGTGCAACCTGCGAACTGTTCACACCCTGGCTATAGTGCAACCTGCGAGAATTGGTCATTCTTGTACCCTGCCTATATAGCAACCTACGAACATCCTTTTTTATAAGGATGTTTCTCGTGCAGTCAAGATCAAAACAACACAAACCAACCAAAGTGAAAGCAATTCTATATATTCAATAGCTAATCTATACATATGATCAAGGAGTTATGCAATAATGTAGATCTAACTTTATGGGAAAGAAACATATTACTGTATCATGTTAATAGAAAGTGAAACTTACAACCTTTGCCTTGATGTCGTAAGGTCCCTTCCAACTGTCCTTCGTTCCCCACACA
>JZKD02S1289839.1:162261-174807 GCA_000966675.3 Picea glauca | reverse complement strand
TTCAAAAATTTCACTAAAATCAATAATGAACTTTCTTAAAACAAAGAAACCCAAACTAAAAGTTTTCTTTTAAAGTGAACTATTCAGAAGAAATCTGATCTTTCCCTAAACAATTTTAAAGAAAACACACGCTCTATAATTGAAAGACACTCAAAGCAAGAGACTAATCCTTCAAAACCAAACAAAGCAAAAGTGGCTAAAAGCAACTCAAACAATGTCAAAAAGACTGTATACAGATCAATATAGGCTTCCAAAAGTTCAATCCAGCTGTTCAAAGCAAAACTGGGCATCAAAAAATGACAAGACCCAAATCCAAAAATTTTCACAAACAAGTTCACAGGCTAGCAATATATTACAGTGCGAGAATTAGGTATTCTCACAGGCTATCCATGGGTTGACTGTGAGTTGTTCGCACTGGACTGAACACCAGGGTGCGAACCCAAGTGATTCTCGTAGGCCACTAAAGGGTACAGTGCGAGAATGCCTGTAAACAAGAACAAATTTGAAAAAGGGCAAAATTTTTTAGAGAACTTTCAGATCCAGAAAGTCTTAATGGATCTCCCACAGACTCAGAGACCAGAAAACAAGAAATCAAAGCAAGGGAAACTAGTCTAACTAGGAAACAATCCGTTCCCCAGTGGAGTCGCCAATTTTGTTTCAGGATTAATCCGTAAGTGCGGACACGAACCGATCTCCCTAGATCCACCTAGATCTAGAACAAAACAGGACAGAATATATCGCTTTCCCTAGATCTAACTATTGAATTAAATTAGAAGTGAGAATAAGAGGCATACCTTGTAATCGCTTCCTTAATCTTTGTTGCTCCTATTTCGCTCCAGCGCTCTCATCCAGTCAAGATCAAAATAGCACGAACTAACCAAAGTGAAAGAAATTCTATATATTCAATATCTAATCTATACATATGATCAAGGAGTTATGCAATAAAGTAGATCTAACTTTATGGGAAAGAAACATATTACTGTATCATGTTAATAGAAAGTGAAACTTACAACCTTTGCCTTGATGTCGTAAGGTCCCTTCCAACTGTCCTTCATTCCCCACACACTTCTTGCTCCAAGGATTTTAAGACCATAGATCTGATACACTCTATCTTGACAAAGAAAATCTTAAAGCCACTCCAACCAAGCTAATAATTCCAAGCCAATCAAAGCTCAAGAACAAGAAGAACCTCCCAAAAGCTAAGAACCCCTTCTCCATGAAAGCTCCTCTCCTTTTATAAGTTGAAGAGGATAAGGTGAGGAGGTTAGGATGATCCCACTAAATCATGAAAGCGAGTAAGATCCAAACCATTCGGATGCCACCTCACCATAGAAACTTCTCCTTCTAGAAGATTCGAGAAAACACTCGTTTTTCCCACGTGCTGGCATTCTTGCACCCTAGCTATAGTGCAACCTGTGAACTGTTCGCACCCTGGCTATAGTGAAACTTGTGAGAATTGGTCATTCTCGCACCCTGCCTATATAGCAACCTGCGAACATCCTTTTTTATAAGGTTTTTACATAGGAAAATGCAACTTCTTTTCTCAGGAAAAGTTCTTCTCCCTTCTCTCTTTAGGAACTCAAGCCACTGTGACCCCTCTGAAGGCAACATATAGGTTTACATCATTAACGATCATAGGGATGACGAAAATAATGTGTGACAGTGATACTTTGGGTCTACGAATCAGAAGAAAGGGAAAGGTACCCCCAAACTGCCAAACAAAGGACCAAGCAAAGGCGAGGCGGCCTAGGACAACCTGCCAAAGCTGCAAGAAAATAACAACACCATGAAGCCAAAAAAGAACATGGGGAAGAGGTGTGAGTTCCATAAGAGCTCCACTCACAACACAAGTGAGTGTCGGGCCAAGTAGTCAGTCCTAGCGGAGTTGAAGGATTTTGAATCGGATGCAGGCTCTGACTCTAAATCATAACCCAACAAGGGGAATGACAGGGAGAAATATATTATCAATATGGAGCCCAACACCACCATTACAACCACTAATATCCATAAGAAGGACTCAGAAGATACAGAGGAGGCGGAGCGCCTCTTCCATTCCCATATGTGGGTAAAGGGTTCCCCGTTGCAGTTCATTGTCGACAGCGGGAGCCAGAAGAACCTCATCTCAGTAGAGGTCTTGAAACGACTAGGCTTACTGACCACAACACACCACAACCATACACCATCGGGTGGCTGTACAAAGGATGGGACCTCCGTGTTAGCCAACAATGTCGCCTTCCCTACAACATCAAGCCCTTCACGGATGAGGTATTATGTGACATTTCTCCTCTTGATGTTTCTGTTGTATTATTAGGCCAACCATACTTGTGGAAGTGACATGTTGTGTATGTTTCTAGGCCTTGTGTTGTTATTATTACTTTGGGAAAGAACTTGTACAAGATTCCAGAAATAGCACTGCCTAAAGCCATTTCTTTGGTTAATGAAAAACAATGCAGTAAGTTCATTGCCAAAACCAAGAATTTGTTTTTCCTAATGATCCACCCTCAGGGAAGGAAGAATATTGTGTCCACGACCTCCAGACAGGGCCCCTTTTCATCATAACAATAGATGGATAAGGTCGTGGAGGAGTACGAGGACATATTCACCTCCCCCGCAAGGGTGCCTCTACACTACCAGGTCAAGCACCCCATCGATATGACCCTAGGTGTGTCATTTCCCAATGGACCAATCTATTGGCACTCTATTATAAAATGACAAAATGAAGAGGCAGATTGAGGAGATATTGCAGAAAGGTCTCATCTTACCAAGTTCATCTCCCTGTGGGAGCCTGATCGTGTTGGTGTAGAAGAAGGATGGGACTTGGAGAGTCTGCATTGACTATCGGGCACTGAACAAGATCATTGTCTGGAATATGTACTCGATCCCACGGATTGATGACCTTTTGAACCAACTCAAAAAGGATAAATATTTCAGCAAGATCGAATTGAATTCTGGGTATCACTAGGTACCAATCGAACCCTTTCATGTGTGAAAGACTTCCTTCAAATCCAAGGAGGTCCTTTTCGAATGGTTGGTCATGCCTTGTGGGTTGTTGAATGCCCCTGCAATGCTAATGAGACTAATGGACGAAGTATTGTGACCATTCACCAACTCATTTGTAGTGGTGTACTTGGATGACATTATGATCTTCATCCAGACTTAGGAAGAGCACCTCCCCCATATCTGACAGGTCCTCTAAACACTGCAACAACACAATTTGTGTGCTAATTTGGAGAAGTGCACTTTTTGCATGACCCAGGTTCGATATCTGGGATACATTATTAATGAGCGAGGGGTGTATGTGGATTCATCCAAGATCCAAGTCATTCGGTATTGGCCAGCCCCAACCACACTAACAGAGCTCTGCATATTTTTGGGTCTTGCCAATTTCTACCGCAGGTTCGTGTTGGGATTCTCTCATATCACTTGGCCCTTGAGTCAAGTCACCAAGGGAGGAGTGAAAGAAAAATTCTTTTGGTTTGAATATCAACAGAAGGTGTTCGAATATTTGAAGCATCACCTCTACTCTGCACCAGTGCTCACATTACCAGACATGCAACAACCATTTGAGATTAAGATAGATGCCTCTGACTATGCTATTGGGGCAGTCCTTACTCAACAGGGGCATCCAGTGGCATATCACAGTGAGACACTTTCTGAAACAGACCGGAAGTATCCCACTTATGAAAAAGATATGTATTCCATTATGCAGGCTTGCCAACAATGGAAGCGTTACATTTTGGGAAAGGAAACGGTCATCCACAAAGACTACCGACCCTTGCAGTTCATACAAACACAAGGGAAATTGCAGAATGGTCTCCATCGGAAGTGGTCCACATACCTGCAACAATTTCATTTGAACATCAAGTACAAGAAAGTAAGCACCAATAATGTTATAGATTGCCTCAGCTGACCACCTATCATGGCGCTAACCACGGTGCTCAAATCTTGTGGGCACGAGACTTCTGATTGGTTGCTTCTCTACAAAAGTGATCTAGAATTTGGCCACACATGATATGCTCTTGGAGCGTAAGAAATTTCCTAATTTTCACCTCCAGGATGGCTTGCTATTACACCTGGGACACCTTTGTGTTCCTTCAAGAGAGCGTGCCAAGATGATTTGGGAGGCTCAATACAGTCGAGTTGTTGGGAATTTCGAGGTCGAGAAAGCCATGGCAGTACTGCAAAAGTATTTCTATTGGTTGAACCTTCGACAGGATGTCGGGAATTACATTAATTTTTGCACTGCTTGCGCCATTTTCAAACTGACCATCAAGAAGAAAGGCCTCTATACTCTGTTGCCTACCCCTAGTCGACCTTCGGAATCCATCTCCATGGATTACATGTCGGGCCTTCATTATACTAAGCATGACAATGACCGTGTTTTTGTGTTCGTCGACAGATTCTCGAAGATGTCCATTATGATGCCCTACAAGAAGAATATCACAGTAGAAGCCATTTCTAAACTCTTCTTTGAATGAGTGTGGGTACACATTGAAATCCCACAATCTATCATCTCAGATCGGGACAGCAGGTTCCACAGTACATTTTGTTATAGCCTCTGGTCGATGCTAGACACCAAGCTCACCAAGTCCACATATTTCCATTTGCAAACTGATGACCAGACAGAGGTCGTCAACCAGATGATTGTACACATTATGTGCATGTACAACTCAAAGCATCCACACACATGGGATGAGACCCTCCCTTATGTACAACACAGCTACAACCTGGCTCTCCATAGTTCAACCAACCACAACCCCTTTCAGGTGGGCTTGGGATTCCGGCCACTATGTCCCATTGACATAGCCATGCCATTTGCGGCTACTCAGGAAGATTCATCCCATGTCCAGTATGAGACTGACAAGGTAAACAAATTCATTAAGCGCATTCAACACATCCACCAACAAGTTCATGACATCTTGGATAAATCCAATGCTAAGTACAAGAAGCGACGTGATCAACATCGGGTGCTACACAACTTCTAGGTGGGCAACAAAGTATGGCTACATTTGTAAAAGGAGCACCTCGCTGGACCCTACCGCAAGATTCGCTCGCTCTGATATGGGTCGTACACCATCACCAATGTTGTAGGGGGAAATTCCTTTGAGCTCAATATTCCACCATTCGTTTGTCTACACCCAATGTTCAATGTGGACCACCTTCGTCCCTACTTTCCACCTCTACTGGGCACTTCTGACATGGCATAACAACTCACACCAACATAGTTAAACTCAGATTGCATGGAACAAGCCACAATTGATCGAATTATGGACACACAGATCAAGAACACCCACCAACAAAGGATCTAGCTATATCGAGTTGTCAAAACAGGCCAACTCCTTCATCATGGAAAGTGGCTCACCAGGGACCAAGTTCAATAGAAGTTTCCTCATCTCATGGAGGAAATCAACGCAATGGGGAGGAAGTATGCATAAATCTAGATAAATACTAGGTAAATTTTAGGCTAATACTAGGTAAGTATGCATAATACTAGGTAAATTTTGATTGAGCAGCATCAAACTGTTGAAAAGGACAAGACTGTGAATAGATTTATAAGTTAAGGGGCATACAAATAAGAATAAGATGGATGCATGCTTTCAAATTATAATTTTGCATTTATATATAGTTTGAGTGGGTCTAATAGTTAAGAACATGTGTTTTTTCATAAGAGGTCATAAGTTCAAATTCAAAGGAAGTAGGGTATGTATACCTCAGTAGACTTTACTAGTCAAATAGCTCAAATAGGGTTTCAATTTCAGTAGACTTTACCAATCAAATAACTGAGATAGGGTTTCAATTTAATATGACTTGACTGTAACCTTAAAAAAAGATTACAATGAAAATTGCATGTCTCGTTATAATTGGAAACATTAAATTATTCTCTACTTAGTATAGACTTTACTAGTCAAATAGGTGAGATAGGGTTTCAATTTACTATGACTTGATTATAACCTTAAAAACAAATTATTATTATTATTATTATTATTATTATTATTACAATGAAAATTGCACCTCTGATTATAATTGGAAACATTAAATTATTCTAGACTTAGTATGGACTTTACCAGTCAAATAACTGAGATAGGGTTTCAATTTACTATGACTTAATTGTAACCTTAAAAACAAATTATTATTATTATTATTATTATATGATTACAATGAAAATAACATCTCATTATAATTGGAAAAATTAAATTATTATCTGTTTATAATTGGAAAATTAAATTATTCTCTACTTAGTATAGACATTACCAGTCAAATAGCTGAGATAGGGTTTCAATTTACTATGACTTGAGTGTAACCTTGTAACCTTAAAAACTTATTATTATTATTATTATTATCATTATAATATGGTTACAATGAAAATTGCATGTCTAATTATAATTGGAAACATTAAATTATTCTCTACTTAGTATAGACTTTACCAATCAAATAGCTGAGATAGAGTTTCAATTTACTATGACTTGACTCTAATCTTAAAAACTATTTATTATTATTATTATTGTTATTATTATTATTATTACAATGAAAATTGCATGTGTCATTATAATTGGAAACATTAAATTATTCTAGACTTAGTATGGACTTTACCAGACAAATAGTTGAGATAGGGTTTTAATTTACTATGACTTAATTGTAACCTTAAAAACAAATTATTATTATTATTATTATTATTATATGATTACAATGAAAATTGCATATCTCATTATAATTGGAAAAATTAAATTATTCTGAACTTAGTATAGACTTTTATTATTATTATTAGTATTAGTATTACAATGAAAATTGCATGTGTGATTATAATTGGAAACATTAAATTATTCTAGACTTACTATGGACTTTACCAGTCAAATAGTTGAGATAGGGTTTCAATTTACTATGACTTGATTGTAACCTTAAAACATATTATTATTATTATTTTTATTATAATATGATTACAATAAAAATTGCATGTGTGATTATAATTGGAAACATTAAATTATTCTCTACTTAGTATAGATTTTACCAATCAAATAGCTGAGATAGAGTTTCAATTTACTATGATTTGACTGTAACGTTAAAAACAAATTATTATTATTATTATTATTATTATTATTATTATTATTATTACAATGAAAATTGCATGTATGATTAAAATTGGAAACATTAAATTATTCTCGACTTATTATAGACTTTAAGCTGAGATAGGGTTTCAATTTACTATGACTTCACTGTAACTTTAAAAACAAATTATTATTATTATTATTATGAAAATTGCATGTGTGATTATAATTGGAAACATTAAATTATTCTTGACTTAGTATAGACTTTACCAATCAAATAGTTGAGATAGGGTTTGAATTTACTATGACTTGACTATAACCTTTATTATTATTAGTAGTAGTAGTAGTAGTATTACAATGAAATTGCATGTGTGATTATAATTGGAAACATTAAATTATTCTGGACTTAGTATAGACTTATTAGTCAAATAATTGATATAGGGTTTCAATTTACTATGACTTAACTGTAATCTTAAAAATATATTATTATTATTATTATTATTATTACAATAAAAATTATATATCCGATTATAATTGAAAACATTAAATTATTATAGGCTTAGTATAGATTTTATCAATCAAATAATTGAGATAGGATTTCAATTTTTTTTTTTATTATTATTATTATGAAAATATGACTAACATTTATTCAGTAGGCTTCAAAAGGTAATATGTTCAAAGTGCGGATCCCCATGAAATCTAATAAGTTAATGCAATTGACTGGATCTACTACTTTTGCTGGACCAACTGTTGCTTCTGGTACTGGATCGACATCTGAACCACCCGGAGAAATAGCTGCTTCATCTACAGCATCATAATAAACTGACTCGGATACCAGTGCCGCTGGTGCAAAGTCTACTGCTGCTTATACAGCGGAGTGGCTGCTGCTGCGTCTTTAACTGCTCTATCTACGACTAACATTAAATTATTCTGAACTTAATATAAATTTTATAGTCAAATGACTTGCTTCAATTTACTAAATTTACCTACATACATTGAATAAATAATGTAAATCATGAACTACATACATTGACTAAATTTGATTATAATGGAAAGTGTATGCCCGAATATGATTTGAAACATTGGTATAATTAAAAACATTAACTTATGATTCACGAAGTACATGCCTGTGCTGCTTCCTAAATCTTTTCTCCATCACACTCAAACGATGTATCGCAGCGCCAAATTTCCACACAGTGAGAATCGTGGGATTTGACTTGAGTTTTTGGCATTTTCTTAACCTTCTTTCCACGTGTCTATTTTCACATGCTTGTAAAATAATTGTGATCAACTTAGCTAAATGTGGGTGTTGAGTAGTTATGGGAAATAAAAAGTCGTGCTTAATAAGGCAATGTCAACCCTTTTTGTGTGGTTCAAGAACCATTTAAGGGGTGTGTTAAACACGAACACTGAATTAGTGTGGTTGAGAACTATAGGTATAAGTTGATGTTGATTAAAGTTTCTTTTTTACCATATTTTATTTTAATAATGAAGATTGTAAGTTTGTAGGAGTTAGAAGATTGGAAAATATATGCATTTCAACATAGTGTGGGCAGTTGAGTTTGAATTTATTTTGATACACTGCTTAGTGATGGTTAATGGACCCTATCATAGCATTTTGATCTTGCAAAGTGGATCCTAGAAGGTTTTCTTTTGAATACATAGTTAAATCATGACTCTAACTATGAAGTTATTTTAGATGTAATGTTTGTTTTTTTCTAAATGTGTATATTTTATCATGATCTATCATAGAATTTCATCAACGGGTTATTAAATGTAGATGTTCTTCAAATTTCCATTGCTACTTCAGGGTGAATCTAAAGTAGACGTTAAAGGGGGCATGCCGTGTTGTGCTCCTTTCAACATAGTTGTAACTACGTTGTATGAAAGTGGGAGTTTCATCCAAGTTTATAAATTCTCGTGATTGCACATGGGAAGCATCACACAAAGAGGTTGTTAATCACTATAGTTTCTTCATCAATCTAAGATGAAAGGTTATATACCTATCATGCCTTTTGTTAATCATGCATCAATGAAACTTCTAGAAATTAGATATGAACTTGGGGTCTTGATTATTGACAATGAATATAAGAAACTTGAAAATGACTTAGATATGCACATAAATGTTATCAGGCCTTTTGTTAAGCAAGCTTCAAAGAGACTTATAAAAATCAAATATGAACTTGGGCCTTGGGGTCTCAATTATTGACAATGAACCTAGATATGAAGTTGGGGTCTCAATTATTGACAATGAATCTAGAAAACTTAAAATTGACCTAGATATGAACAAGGAATGTTTTGCAATGTCTTGAAATGAATCAATGTTCTTATATTGCATGAAGGTCTCCATGCTAAAGAATATATCAAACACAATGTATACTAGATCATGATCATGGCATGTGGCCAAAAGGATTATTAGAAAATCAATGGAACTAGATTCCTATGGGCATGAAAGAATGGGTAAGGACATCTACAAATAGATTTGTTTCTAATTGGTTAACTTTACAATTTCATAAGAAACACAACCCTTTATATGTTTCTCCGCATCATCACAACAACATGGAAAGTAGAAATGCTTATGTAATACTACCAATGTTTTATAGATGCTAAAATGTAATAGCAATATGCATCCAAGATAATTTGTTTTAATTCATGTTCAACTGGAACATGTCGTTTTCTCAAATCAAATGAAATAGCAAGTTGTTTCATAGATGAAAGTCTAGTTACAATTTCCATTGGACAAAGTATGCATAAGTCTAGGTAAATACTAGATACGATAGGCAAATACAAGATATGGTTCATAATGCCTCAAAAAATCATGTGATTGCACAGTGACATAAAATATATTTTCAACTTTATTTTATATGCAATTTCACATTTCCTATGTAAATGTGATTATTTTTTATTAAAAAAATAAATACAAAAATATTTAAAACTAAATTTGTAACATTATTTTAATTGAAAATAACAAATCCTATAACCAATTAATTCTTGTAACATGAATTCATTATCAAACAAATACATGAATTCATTATCAAACAAATCCATGAATTCATTATCGAACAAATTAAAATAACATTACAATACAAATACAAAAAAAACATTAAAATACAAATACACCTTTTATGATGCAAAGTCCTATCAAATCATATATTCATATAATATAAAATCCAATACCACTATACATCAAACCAAATTTATAAAACAAAAATCATAATATCCACTAAAAATAAATTAAACTCAAATCTGAAAATCACAAACTCATAAAACCAAATTAATAATATCCAATAAAAATAAACAAAACTTAAACCCAAAAATCACATTAAAAAATAATGCTCATTAAACAAAAATATCACACTAAGAAATAATACTCATCTCATCAATGGCATCAAAGAAAAAATAGTCATCTCATCAATGGCATCAAATGATTTCTATGCCTAAGCCATATTGATACCCAAATGTCCTAAGACATAAAATGATTTCTAAACCTAATCCATATTCATAACCCAATGTCCTTGTTGGTCATGATATTAAACTTAAGGCTCAAAGGATAATGTCAGGCACCAGAAAAACTTTATGAGAGTGTGTTTTAAAGTGCTTCTTCTACCCTAGTTATATGGGAAAAATCCCTTAACAAAATTAAGAGTGTAGCAGCACAGAGGTTGTATTTTGTATCTGAGTCAAAATCGAAATATCAAATGATGAAAAAGAAAACTACAAAATTGTGAAACAAAGTGAGGCATCAATTACATAAGAGCCCCACCTTGTTGTAGTAGAAGAAAATAGATAGTTTAACCTTGATAAAGCATAAATTACAGTGATCCACATATCAAGTAGGTATTGATTTACTCACAGTAAATGCAGAGGAAAAGCTGCTTACTTAACAAATCACTGATACAAATAAGTTCATAGTAGTTTTTGTACTAAATTGGAATCAAACATTTATCGAGGAATACATAAATAAATGTTGAGAAATGGAAGACAAAGGAAACACATAACCCAGATTTGAACAAAACTTGGAATCTCTGTCTGCACTTGTATTAATACTCTATAAAGAGAGTTTTCTCTGTTAAAATCGGCAAGAAGCAGCCTGAAATAAGTCTTCAATCTATGTATTTATACAAAATGGTCTGAACCTAAAACGATTGGACTTCTCATAATTTAGAAGTAGTAAATATTACAATATGAAAAACTAAAAGATTATGTTAGCATCCTCTGTTGTCTCTTCGTCTGCTGGCAAAGACGATTCTTCTCCTTATCCTTTATGTAGCACACCCATTTCAGAACTCTGGGCTTACTCGCGCTCTGATACCCATTTGCACACACCATTTGTACAAAGCTCATACAGATATCATATATCCCATGCATTTAAACAAGTAAACACATTTAACTCAGAGTAAAACATATCATTACTACTATAATTAAACAATCCATAGCATTCCATATTAATTCATATACACAGCGGAAAACATGATAACATTTACAGTAGAGACATGATAAAATGTGATAAAACATAGTTAGAAACTTATCTTGTAACAATGGTGGAATCCACCAACCAAATGCAGGCCTTCCACGAACCTCCCAGCCTTAGACCGCACTGCTCATCAAATCAGCTGTGGGTCACCCCCGAGTTGGGACTAAGCTCCACCCCAAGGCAAGGAATCTAGGCTCAGGTTGAGGTTACAGGGAAAACAGTCACACACAACCACAAGGACGGAATGCTCTCCCAGAAATCTCCCACGCTCACTGGCCAAACACCCTCATTACCCACATGCCTGTTCCACCCCAGGAGAATGCACCTTCTCTGTCACCTAGACAGTCCTTCGGCTGCCAATCTCCCTTACCTTGGGTTACAGGAACAGACCGGACCGAAAGTCTCCAGGCTCTATGGCAGCTACAAGGTTCCTTCCAGGAGTTCTCTCCTTCCCCTGCACACTCTCTCACCTGGAGGGAGTCGCTCACAGGCCAACAAGCCTCACGCAGTACATTACTACGTAGTCTCAACAATCCCATGGGAAACAGACACAGGCTTTCCAAAAACTGGTTCGACATTCACAGGATCGCTTCACAGTCACGGCTTCGGAACAGGGAATGCTCACATAGGCTCGCTCAGCTTTCTCAAACAAGCAAAGACTCTTCCCCGAATTCAACACAGGCTTCTCGTAGGCTGGGGTTACACGCACGGGATTTCTCAGATATAGGCACAGACATTCGAATCACAGGGTCTCCCAAAAGATCTCTACAGGAGTCGGGTTAGTCATACTGCTCAAAGCTCCGTACGTGTTCAAACAATCTGGTGGAATGGGAATAGAACCTTCTCACGGCTCACCCTGGCCGTTTTATTCGCATGCACCAGGGTTGACACTTTTCACCCATGGAACTGCATGTGTTCCACCAGCACGCGTTCCTCCCACCACTTGGGAAATCACGCATCCTTCCAAAAGGACTTAGGATAAAAACATATGATGCACATATCTTTTGGAATAATATTAAAATATTATTC
>JZKD02S1289839.1:132426-143671 GCA_000966675.3 Picea glauca | reverse complement strand
CCTTTGTACCATAAGATGCCTTAACTTCGGGATGAAGTTTCCTGAAGGGTGGGTGTATGTAACGACCCTAGTTGGATAAATGTTTAAGAATTATAAAGTCAAAATTAATTAGGGGATTAATTGTCTTAGCAAGGTATTAATTAAACAAAGATTGATCTAATGATATCAATTAAGTAAGTTATCAATTAATTAAAGGTTATAATTGTGATTAATTAATTAATAATTTAACTATAGATTACCTTTGATGACATGAGTAATAAATTTAAGAGATTAATAATATATGTTATAAAAGGTTATGTACCCAACAAGGGATAACCTGCTAGTCCCGAGAAGATAAAACATTAAAGGAAGGATCAGGGAGAGGGACGAGGGCAGGTAAGGGAGTAAATGCAGGAGTCGTTGAAGGAGGGAGGTTGACGTGAGGGGCATTCTACGGAGGATGGGAGGAGGGAGTTTGAGGATTGTTGGATTTGCAGGGAGCAGAGAGTTTCTGGCAGTGGCATTTTGATCAGTTGAGGCACCGGGTTGCTGGAGGTTTTGGGCATGGGGGCCAGGATGTAAATTCTAACCTTGTACAATATCTATTGCAAACTGATATTCAGAAAAGAACAGAAAATATACGATGGCAAATACAAACATTACACAGAGATTTTTCACCTGGAAACCCAAACCGAGAAAACCAGCATATATTATATTGATACATTGTTTTACATTGTTTACAATACAATATACATATAGGAGCCAGCGGCATCCAAAACCCTAAGCCAGTGACCTGGATTAGTCCAAAACCCTCATTCCTTAACCAAAAATAGAAAACCATCGGCAAAAACCATGTGTCGAAAAACCACCTAATATCATGTGGTCCCGGAAATATGTCATCCCGGTAATATGTTGGCTCGGCCCGACGAAAATATGTCGGCCCGAAAAAAAAAATTGGGGGGCGCTGCCCCCGAACCCACGCGTGGGGGGCTCAGCCCCCCTGCGCACCCGGCGCAGGCGCTCAGACACTACTACTCGTGCAAAGAATATAACACATACCCAACACAGGATATCCATAGATATCTTGGAGCTAGGTAGTTTTCCTAGTTGGCAGGGAGGACAGTAGGTTTGGACAATTATTTTTTGTTTGTGGCAGCATTGGTCTGTGCATCAGGTAGCAGGAAGGCAACAACAAGGCAGCCAGGCGACATAAATTAGCATTAGAACCAGGTAAATTGTTAATTTATGTATTTGTATCATTCTGCCATGAAATCATTTATTCATTGATAAAATCTAAGTTACTGAAGTTGTTGTTATGAAAATCAATATTATGTTATGAAGTTATTGTCTCATTTTATGAAATAAATTGCTTATGAAATAATGTGATGCTTTAAATTTATTTGGTTGTTACAGATTTCCTTAGCCAGATTGTCTGATAACATATTGGCCTAGTTGAAAGAGAAGCCTTGTGCCACTTTTTGCAATATTGGTACCCATGCCAACAGGAAGTGAGAAGAGCTCTTCTTCCCAAAAATTCTACATAACATCATAGACACATATATCATATGGGTGTCTAACGATGTTGTGTCATATATGTCGTGACTGTCTGCTCTGAATTTCTCAGGGTGTCCCCACCAGTCCTTGATTAAATCAGGGTATTTTTTTCCATATTGCATGCATTCTTCTTCATCAAACTCCATTATGAAAGAGGTGTTGTAATTGTATTTAAAAGAGGGGGATAATTTATACATTACATGTATATGCTCCAGTCGAAAAGACCCAACAACAACCTTTTGTGAATTACAGATTCTCCTAGTTGAGATGTCAACATTTTCCAGGGTCCAGACTATCATATCATTATATGGCATGAGCCTCGGCTGTGCAACTATTTTTTGCAGCTCTGACTAAGATATATCCCTGAGCTTCATTACATGGGTTTTGGTCACTTCGTCACAGGAATCCTCTAGGAAATTTATCATCTCGTGATGTAGAATATAGAACTCCTGAGTCAAAGATTTTACAGTATCTATGGCTCTCGGTGAGGTGTTAGACAAAACATCTGTGTTCAGATTTGTGCTTTCCCCGGCTGCTATAGCCATTTTTCTTAGTTCCATGATATTAGTCAAATCAACATTGGGTTACATGTTATCGGAGAGCGCATAAGATTCTCAGTCGGCTAAAACTTGCTATCGTGTGAGAATGAAAATAGAATTCAAAATCTAATATCCTTATTCACCTTAAGTGTATTGATTTGTGAATACCTTTACTGACGATGCATTCATTTACCTTAATGAAAAAATCTAGGCAATGATCTGTAATCTATATTGAAATCATTGTCGTTGATCCATGATTAATTCCATTAATATTGGTGGTTCGTGATTGGGAGCTTGGATGAAAAGATTTGAAATTTCCTGAATTGTCAATTCACAAAAAATTAATTACAAGATAATATTGTTTAACAAATTATTGAATCATGTTTAATTTTTAAGTGTTTTCAGGTTTTCATACTTCGGTATTTTGACAGTAGCTTGAGATAGAATTCTCGAAACCCGAAACCACGAAGTGATGAATCATTAAATGACTATTTTTTAGTTTTAATTAACCATGCTTAATGTTTAATCTATTTCGGAAGTTCAGACTTCAGGATTTCAGAAAGTGATGGATGGTGAATATCTGAACTCCGAAGTGTGAAGTTATTAATTAAATTTTAATCGAGGTTAACTTAATTAATTGAGGTTTAACTTTTTGGCATTTACTTCTTCGTGTATTGGCATGTTAACTTTTATTAAATTTCTGATAGGCCATTACCTATAGTGATGTATCAAAACTCAAGAAGGTCTATTTGTACTATGACTAGGATCTTTTGAAAACTTTTCAGGTATTAGGACTTTAAATTTAAGACATGGTGAAATGCTCGAAGCGCGAAGCTCCAAAGCAACCTCTAGTGGCTTGAATTTTTAATAATCAGGCGTCTCCAAAACTCAGGGGAAAACAAGGATCGTTCGATCAATGGTGAGACTTGATCGATGGTGGACATCGTGCGCACTTTAAGACTAGAAGAAAATTTTATTTAACATTTGAAAGCTGACTTATGAGTCATTATAAAAAAGATTACATTCGAGAAAGTAAAGTTTCAAGGCTTAGGATTTATATGTGTTCCAACATAGTCTCCATCTGGAGATCGCGTCTCCCTCTGAGGTGTGGAAGAACAGTAGACCAAGTGCCTTTATTGAGTAAATAGAGCCATCATTGGGTTTCTGGGAGACACCTTTTGAAACATCATAAAAAAGGAATTTATACTTCAGTCGTGTCTTAGAAAACTATCAAAACAAAATCATTTACCAATCTTGAGTTTAGGCTATTAATAGTTTCCCTTTTCTTGAAACTGAGTTTGGATTTGTTTACGATAATTGAAATAACTTTAACTGAAGTATCAGACTTTGGTTGATTTTGTTCACATCAAGGAACGATAATTTTAACAATTTCTTTAGGGAATCCCTTGTTGGTTCAAAATGTAACTATTATCGGAAAGAGAGCTATCTTCCAGAGTGTATTTATACATGTATGACAACCTTACAAATATCATAGATATTGCTTCACTACCAGCGAGCCTGTTCAGTACCACGGTGAAGTTATCTACATATCCCATTGAATTTCCTTTCACCACTTCAAATAGCATTTTTTCATTTCATTTGAGATGAGGGAAATCATTTTATGAATTTCCTTTCAACATATCTTTTGGAAAAAATGAGGGCAATCGATTTTACGAATTTCATTTCACCATTTGTCTTGGACTAGATGGGGGCAATCATTTTATGAATTTCCTTTCACCATCTATCTTATATTTTATTATAATTTTGAAGTGGGGGCAATCAATTTGTATGTATCATACAAGGATGATATCTGCTTAATATTTGACAATGAAGGTATGTCAACCATTTTTTCTTGTACTCTAAGCTACCTCTCTCCCGATATTCAATACATATTTTCCCATAGGGAAGATCTTATGGGGAAATTTTATTTTCCGGGGATTTTCCTTGAGCGAATTAATCAGTTAAAATGTGTTACAAAAGCTAAAGTTACTAGGATTATCCTAGAGATACTTTGTCTCAGTTAAAATCAAAGGAACATAAATATTTTCGCCTAAACTCGTTTTGAAGATATGTTTTTTAACTTTTCGGAGGTAAGGAAAAATTCATTCTTTATGTAAAGATTTAAGGGCATGCAATGAAAATCAGGGTGTGGTGAAAGCTTTTGGACAAGAAAAAATGAAAACAGAGCGACGAGTCAGGGGTTTTGAATAAGAATCTTTTTTCCACATCAGTTCACTTCTTGACTATCGCACCTCTCTTTTATCTTTATTTTTGTCTTATTTTCATCTGATTCGGAAATCTAGAAACTTATTCTTTTTTATCTTTGACTAGGTGATTATACTTACGAGAGTAGAACCTCGTTTATATCCGATAGGATTTCTTTCTAATTTTGCATCTTAAACCGTGAGCATGGAAGTTCATACCTCAGATTTTATTTATGTTTTCAATCAAATCGACTTTTAGTCTATCACCTGTTTTGAGAGAGATAATCGTTTTGCAAACTAAGTGTTAGATTCTGATACTTCCTTATTTTTCATCTAATAATAAATATTCTACAAAAAAGAAATAACCAGAGAGTTCCACAAAATAGAAATGATATGCAATACAAATATTTTCTTTTTTCTTTTTGGAGTAATCAATAAAACTAGGTTTATTTAAAAGCAAAATTTAGGCAAGCTACGAAAGAAAACAAAATTGTGAAAGAAAACAAAACCAAACCGGTATATACAATGGAATTATGAAACATGTTTATTGCATATAATGTTTTAGATAGTGCCCGTTGATAGGGGCATCGAAATTTTTCTCGTCGAGATTCTCCAGTAAGAATAAAATTTTCCCCTATGTGGATGAAATCCTGAATGGTTCGAACCAGAGATGATCAAACTTGTTGGGTTTTCCCACATCTTATTTTCTGGCATCCCATTTCAAAACTAAATCACTAGTAATAAATTCCATGTCTTTCACCTTTTTGTCAAAAAGTGCTTTCATATTATCTTGATATTTTTTAAGTCTATCATCGACTTCGGCCCTGTTTTGCTAGACTTCAATTATTTGATTTATCCTCCTCATCACATCATTCGGCTCTTCGTTTGTTTCTTGCCACAACTTCATTACTGGAAGAGATAGATTAATAGGGAGGAAAACGTCAGTGCCATAAACCATTTGGAAAGGAGACATACCTATTGATTTCTTAGTGTCAAACCGGTTTTCCCATAAGGCATGCTTTAGGTGGATGTGCCAAGCCTTCTTGTTTTTCGTTAATAATTTCTTGATTATATTCATAAAAATTGTGTTGTACGATTCAACCAACCCATTTCCCTAAGGATAATAGGTTGTAGAATGCCCCAGCACAATGTTTTATTTTTGACAAAAACTTATCATTGCCATAGATTTGAACGCTTGAGAATTGTCTGTAACTATTTCCTGTGGGAAGCCAAATCTAGGTAGGATGTTCTCCTCCAAAAATTTTATAACTACTGCATCTATGGCATTCCAAGTTGGAATGGATTCCACCCATTTCGTGAAATAATCGGTAGAAATTAAAATCCATTTATTTTGAGTGCTTGATTATGGGTGGATTTCTCTGATGAATTCCAGGCCCCATTGTTGAAAAGGAGCCTCTATTTTGACTAGCCCAAAGGTAGTGTGGGAAGAATTTTCTTTCCAGAGAATAGTTAGAAAGGGTTGTAGGCTCTGACTTTATCATTCACATCAGTAAATAACTTTGTCCAATAATAGCCAGCTCTTATAATCTTGTAGGTCATGGCCCTCCATGCGTGATGTCCTCCACACATCCCTTTGTGAAATTCATTTAACATGCTTTGTTTCAGGTTTTGTTAGACATCGGAACAAGAAACCTAGGGGGTCTTTCCAGTACAATTGTCCTTCAATAATACAATACTTAACTGCTTGTAGTTTCAACATTCTTTCTTTGGATGGAGTCATATCACCCTAGAACTGAAGGGTGAGGAGATATGAAACAATATCACGATACCAATCAGAGGAATAAAATTTATCCTCGATATGGGATGTGGGGGTTTGGTTGTCAAGTTCTCCTATGTCTAGGATATATCCATGAGATTCTAGATGATTTATCCCAAGTGCTCTGAAATTTGATTATGCTAATAATTTCTCCAAACCTTGGCCTTTAACCAACTTGGTCGGTTTAACTTCTATATCGAACTCCTAAATCTTAGCTAACCATTGAAATCTTCTACCATCACTGTCTAGATGTACCAATATATGTTTGACATAGCTGGTTGGAACATAGGGGATTATTATGGAATGCAATACATATGTCCTGAAAGATTTGGGGGCTTTCACCTTCGCATAGGCTTGTTTTTCCAGTATGTTGTATTTGGTTTCGGCGTCTTTGAGAATTTTACTGAAAAAGGATATGGTATGCTCAAAACCTTCTTCATTCTTTTGTAGGAGTACAACTGCGATAGTATGTTCATATGTGAAAGAGAAGATCAGGAATTCCTTAGTATAGTCAGGACTAGCTAATACTAGAGCTTCTCTTATAGATTTCTTAACTCACTCAAATGATGCTTTAGCTTTGATAATCCATTTGATTTCGTTGTATTTCTTTAGCATATATGTAATTAATTTTACAGTTTCAACAAAGTTTGGGATAAATCGTCTCAAAAAAATTATTTTTCCTAAAAAGGACTATATTTCTTTTTTATTTCTAGGAATGTTTATTGTATCGATAGCCTCAATTCGCTTGGGATCAACCTTGATCCCATCCTTTGAAACTATATGGCCCATAAGCTTTCCTTCCTGTATAGAAAAATGATACTTTTTAGGGTTTAGAGACAAACCCCTCTAATGGGTTTAGCCCTCTTCTTGAGCTGTAGAGTTTGCCCAAACCTCCCATCCGCGTCAGTAGCCTACGATAGTACTAAGATATCGAGGCGGGTGATATAGGTGGGTGGGAAATCCAAATCTATGCATGCCTAGGGTGAATCGAAGCAATCAACTATGAATTCAGCTAGTCCGAGGCATAATCAATTTTGATCAACTGCGATAACCATTCAATTTACAGTATAAAACCTACCTATCATTAGCGTTATTGGTCGGTTCCATCACAACCATATTTATTTGTTCGCCTCAACCTTAGCATTGCAAGTTGTTGCAACCATACCAGGATGAGGGATATTTAGGTCAATGACTTCCTTTGATGGGTGAGAGCAACAACGATTTCGACATTTCTCAAAGGTTTGTTTGAGATGAACCAGATGTTCTACATCGGAATTCAAGAATACTATCAGATCATCTAAGTAAATGACAAAAAATTTATCTCTCTCACCAATGAAAGCTATATCCATTGCTCTTTGGAAAGTGACCCCTATGTTCATCAAACCAAACGACATTTTATCATACATGAAAGTTTCCCACGGAGTAGTGAATGTAGTTTTTTTTTGGTCATCTTCATGCACAATAATCTGGTTATAACCTGAGAAGCCATCGATCATCAACATTCTATTAGCTCCAACTACTTTTTCCAGGACAGGATCCATATTTGGCAGTGGGTAATTATCTTTCAAGGATGATCAGTTTAAATTTATGAAATCCACACAAAGCCTTATTTCTCCACTTTTCTTCCGGACAGGTACTAAATTTGCTACCCATTTAGTATGCCTAAGTGGAACAATAATCTGTGTGTCGATAAGATTCTTGATGTCTCTTTCTATTACTGGTAAGAGGATAGGATTAGTTTGTCTTAGATTATGTCTAAAGTGTTTGATACCATGCTTTAAAGGAATCTTATGTTCAATTACAGAGGTATCATAAGTTTTTAAATCATCATAGGACCATGCAAAGACATTTTGGTACCATTTAAGAAATTCGGCATATTTACTTTTCACCTAAGATGGAAGGCATTTAAATAACTTTACTATCTTAGGTTCTTCTTTAGTGCCTATGTCACAGTCTTCAACCTCCTCAAGTTGAGGTCGTAGGGTAGATTTCAAGGGTATGTCATCCTTGTGAAAGAATCTTTCTAAAGGTATCAGACCTCTATGGATCTAATTGTTCTTAAGTACTAGCATCCGACGGTTTGTGATATTATATTGGAATCTTTCAGGATCTTCACCTTCTTTCATGATCCACATAGGATCATTCTAGTTTTATTGATCTATATGAGTCTTAGAAAATTCATCTACCATTTCTAGAAATTGTTTTATCTGCTCGTCATCTTCAAAGACCTGCTAGTGTTTCACATTATTCGAGATTGAAGGTATGTGTCTCATTTCTATATGATACTTCAGCTTTAGGTCAGTAGGAGGCACAAACGTCGCAACTTCTTTAGCCAAGGAATCTACCTGTTGATTTTCTATTCTTGGGATGTGATGAATGTTAAATAAAGAGAAAAAATTCTCGATCAGATCCAGGAACAATTTTTGTATGACCTTAGCCTTGGGTGTTTAGCTTGATATTGTTGCTTTATTTCTTTTATGATAATTTTTGCATCACCATAAAGTATTAGATTTTCATTTTTTTATTTCCTAGCAGCCTCCAATCCTAAAACAAGAGCTTCGTATTCAAAAACATTATTTGTATAATCAATATCCCACTGTAATCTGTATGAAAAAGGGATGAAATATTCATCTCTAGGTGCGACAAATAACATTCCTGCCCTTGCCCCTTCGCAAGATGAAGCGCCATCAAAAAAAAATTTCCAAACTCCCTTCCTAGTATTTACATTTTTTTTTGTTTTTTCTATTTTTTTATTTTCTTTTTCTATACGGTCATCAAAATCATCGTCTAATGATAAAATACAATTTCGTAGGTCTTGATCATCAACATAGACTGGATAATTATTTGGGTTCTAAGGGTCACTTACAATATATGTCAGTCTAGTCTCTATGTATAATCAAGTAAATTGTCCACCAAAAATCGGGATAGTAGTGTATGTCATGTCCAGTTGAAGTGATCCTTCGATTTTTGTGCCCCAAGACCTCGATAAAAGCATGTCATACTTGGAAAGAAAGTCAAAAACAACTACATCCATTAGGATACTCTTCACAAGAATTTCTGCAACCTTCTCTACTAGATCCTTCATCATGCCCAAACACTTAATATTTCTATAATCAAAAGAATATAAATCATGATAAGGTATAGTGATTTCAAGGCCCAACTTTTCCATGATAAATTTAGGCACTAAGTTGTTATAGGCCCCGGAATCTAACATGCAATTATGAAGTAAATCATCATGCACAATTAATGTAATATACAAAGGGGCTACAAAATCCTTAGCATTTTCAATATGCGGACCAAACATAATCGTAGGATTTTCATCTTGTAAATTTATTGCATCTGCATGACATTCAGCATCAGAGAAGTTAATCATTTTAGCGATCTATTTTTTATAAATCGGATTCTTAGCAAGATCAACTAGGGACATGGGGATTTTAATTTTATTTATTTCGTTTTCTAAACTAAAACCTTCAACTGTTTTTTTGCTTTTCCTAGTTGAAGTTTGTGTTTCTATATTTTTTGTTTTCATAGTTTTTGTTGCTTTGGTTTCAACTCTTTTACCTTGGGCAACTTGTTTTTGAACTGTTTTAGCTTGGGCAACTTGTTTTTCAACTATTTGTTTGGTTACAACTTCCTCATTTTCTTTGTTTCTTCATAGAATATTTTTTGGTGGAACACTTGTACTACTTGTTTCTTTGGGCCTTAAATTATACTTTTGTTGAAGTTCGACAATTATGGAGTTGGCAATTCCTTGATATGCAGACTCTCCCAAGTTCTTTATACTTTCCTCGTTACTTAACAAGGGGCTCTTGGTCTATAGATTTTTTATAATCCTATCTAGTTAGGTGAGGTTCATGGTCTTCATAACTAAGTTTTTTTACATCTTCTTCTCACCCCTCGTAATTTTGTATGTCATCTCCTATAAAAATTTCTTACTTAAACGAAGCTTGTGTTTTCTGGTCTTCGTTTTTCACTTGTTTTTGTTGGGTCTGAGAATTGGGATTTCTCTTGAAATCTTTTCTAGCAAATGGATCAGGTTTGGCTTGGTCTAGTTCCATTCTAGAGATTTTGTTTGACAAATCTTTAATTATCTTAGCCATGTCGTCCATTTTTTCTTCCACAGATTTTCTAGATCCGAAGGATCCTGTTTGTTCTCCGAAGCATCTAGGTTCCTTGGTTCATGTCTCAACCTTGGATTTTAGTTTACTCGATGCCATCATGTTTGATTCAATCTCTATGGCATTGTCTTGCATTCCTGTGAGGGTAGCATATCTTCTTTCTCTTAAAAGTAGGGTGAAGTCGGGCTCAAATGCCCCTACAAAAGTCACCTTCGCTGCAAGTTGAGAGGTTTTAACTTTTGTTGGAATCCTATGATAAAGTTTGTTAAATATCTGAGTAAATTCAAGGACTGGCTTAGAATTCTTTTTCCTCAATGCCCTGAATTATGTCAGAGAGTACAAGTGGTCTTTATTTTCTCCCCACTGTCTTAGAAAATCATTTTCTAAATCATCATAAGACCTTACGGATCCTACTCGGAGTCCTCGAGTATAGAAACCAAAATAAAATTAGTCATATATCTATAAACCAATAAAATAATAAGGTCCATGCCCAAATCTGAAGATAATATCTTCAATGCAGAGTAGAGAAGGTGCTTTCTCTCTTAGGGTTTATGATGCGTGCAAATAGGAAAATAAAAAATAAACCCTACAGACAAATGAGGAGGATTAACAATTAAAAAAAAAATGTTGTCCATGGAGTCTGACAGAAAGTTGAAGGTCCATTTCATTTGTGAGAAATAGACAATATGATCTATGCAAAGTTTATTGCAAAAGCTGTCAGCAAACATGCACAGAACTAAAAAGAGTACCCAAAAGTTTTTATGAAGGAATGCAATAAACATGATGAAACCCCTCTCTGTTCTAACCTTGTTCTAAATTCTAATTGAACATACATACACATATAGACCTATTTTAAAAATATATGTATATAAGCATTTACAGTATAAACCTTTCCTCGTATGGGTTACAAAATTTCCTGAGTTTTGTTTTACCAAGCAGAAACCCTCAAAGTTATCAGTTGTTGTGTAAACCAGGCCTTCTAAGATCATACTGAGTATACAAACAAACATATGGAAATTTCAAGAGCCCCCCTTCGCATCCCAAATCCTCCTTGCAAAGTCGTGACCAAGCGTA
>JZKD02S1289839.1:105403-119936 GCA_000966675.3 Picea glauca | reverse complement strand
AATGTGGTTTTTTTTAAATAATAACAATTTTTTTATAAAAATTCTTATCTACATTAAATGGTTGATCTAACTCCAGAATGGGAAGATATAAATTATGCACAACAATATATAATAAACAGTTAAATATCTTCATGAAAGACGCACTTCCATGAACCAAAGCAAAATTAACGACGTAAAAAGCAGAATTATCGACGTAAAAAGCAGAATTAACGACCTAAAATTTGGGATAGATACTCTGGCGGCCATAGGTTGTTAGATTCGATAGCTATTACAGATACTCGAACTGGTCGTTGAGACGTACGGAGCCCTGGTAGTGTCATCTTCCTGGCCATCAATTAAGACGTGCGAAACCCCGGCAATGTCAATGTCATTTTGAGGATCAATTTCCCCTGAGAGTTAAATATTGACATATTTATTGTGGCATCAATTACCATTATCAACCCGGCGTTGTTCACTGCCACAACAGCATGTTTCTCTGTCAAACTGCGGGTGCGTAGCTCACACCATATTTCATATTTTTCTTCTTTCATTCAACTTCCAAATGCGAAAAAAATCATCTTCCTTCTACTCCCAACGTATTCACCTAAATTGTGATGAAAAATCCTTCCACATCCCTCTGGCAGTGGGATTTCTGTCCAGCGTCTCTTAGCAATATTGAAGGATACGATGAGATTGCCCGTGGCCTAGTGAAACTTTCCTTTCGAATAAATACCCCTTCCTTTAGGATGAAAATGGTTGGGGACTATCTTCTCATTTCGAGTCCACGAGTTGGTTTCTGAATCATAAATATGCATCGCAATTCTTCTTCTGTCAGGACGTCCCCACACGTCGTTATAAGAAGAGCTGACCAGGAGAGTGAACCGCCTTGTGGAAGAATCGAAAGTCATTCCGCTGAAAGAGACGCCAATTACATAATACGTAGGCATTTGTCTCCAATTCTTGGTAGCAGGAATGCCTATGGCCATAGAGGGATGGAGCGAATCCCCTTTTATTGTGCATGGCATCATCCTGGAGCATGGCACTTGTACTTTAGAGTGCGGCGACTCACTTTTGTTGGCCTACAAGTGCTCGTTTCAGGTTATATGTATGAGATAAGGTCCCCATTGCATTGTTGGCCTCTCTTACCTCTCATATAAATAGAAAAAGGAGAGAGTGTTTCTATTCATATATGTTCATTCTCTCACTTGTATTCATTCTTGTGATGAGATGTGACATAGGGAAGAGTGTACACTCGCCTCTCTCTCTCTAGAGTCTTTAGGTGTGCTCAATTTCTTAATGTCTCTTAATTAACTAGGGTTTCTTGGTCTTTTTGGAGTATCTTGGATGATCTTGAAGGTATAGGGTTAGGGTTTATCCATTGAAGATTATGATTTTGTAATAAAAACTTAAGGTGGAATTGTGAATAAGAAGAGAATAAGAGAACATATTTCCCTAGAGGATGTGTTGGAGTGTGTTAGTGTGAATAGGTTTCTTTAGCTATCTACTTCTTTCTTAGCTAGTTCTCCACTTCAACTCTCTTCACACTAGGCTAATCTTACATACATAATTTTTCACTTTATCCCATATTAATTGTGTTTTTAGTATCTTGGGTGGTAAATCCTATATATACACACCCATCACTCTCATATGGGAATCTAATTTTCATTGTATGCCTTGAATTATCTTGAGTAGAATACAATTTATTCTCGCAGATATTTTATTTCTAGATTTGTTTTCCTTCATTCATTTGCATTCTTGGGTGCATGTTAGAGTTACTTCACAAATTTTCCTAAGGTTTTTCCTTGTTTATTAGTCATAATTAGTCATTATCCAGTATCTTATATTTTAGGAGAGAATATTCCACCTAGAGAATATTCTCTTTTAATTGACACTTCAGTTTGACTAGTTGAGTTGAGTTTAGATGTTGCATTGGTTTTATCACCATGCAACATTAGGATCATCACCATGCTAATTCAACCTTTCCTTCGAATCATCACCAAACTGGTGCATTAGCCTTTATTCCCTGAGTTAGCTCCTAACTACTCTCTGTTCAATCAGTTAACTGAAGACTAGTTGAGTTAAGACTAGTTAACTCAACTAGGTGGTCATTCACTCCCGTAACTGCCTGAGAGACTAGACTAGGTGGCAGTTCACTTCCGTAACTGCTGATGTGTTTCCAGATCACTCTAGACCACTACTATGGCGCATTGGTTCACCTCCAGTGTGAACACATTGTGTTATACAGAGTATATCATGTGTAAATTATTCATTATTCACAACGGTTAATGAGAATTCTTTCATTCTTTCTCTCCTTCTTCTTTCTCCAATTCTCTCTGCAAATGTGTGTATTATTGTTTATATAGATCTAATATGTGCAGGTTCAACACATTTACATGGTATCAGAGCCGACAGACAACTAAGCAAAGCTACACCAAAAAATTTTGCAGGTACAAAAGATTGAAGACAGGGAAAATATGGAATTCCAAAAAGAATTCATTCTTACACCTTACAACTATTTTTCATGGAAGCAGAAAATAACCATACATCTCTTATCCAAATGGTTGTACAGGTTATCCTTAAATACAAATATAGAACCGACATGAGTCATAGAAAATCCAAGTACTTAAATCGCATGGATAAGGCACTCAGAAGAATTTGCAGTCTTATTTCTCTCGATCTCCTTTTTCATATATCTTCTTGTAAGACTCCCAATGAAGCCTGAAGCCTGGACCACCTTAGAAGGGCTCTTTGGAAAACAAGATGAGATGAGGGGACACATGTTGGAGGTGGAGCTGCTCACATTGGATCCAAAAAGCTTCAAGAATATCCAAGACTTGTTTAAAAAATTCAACGATTTATTGTCGCAACTCAAAGCTTGCGGGGTTGATAAATCAAACAAGGAGAAACAAGTGGTTCTCACCATTCTCTCCAATATTGGTCATGAATTCTCTGTATTTGTATCTACATTCCATACTGTCAGATTCTCCTCTGGAGCCACCTGGAAGATGCATTCTCTTGAGGACTTTATCGAATCCCTGACACAAGAGAAAACCAAGCTCATCAACATGGGCACAATCAAAGGCCTAAGAGCACATGCACTCACTATTCATGATGGCAGCCACAAATATCATAAATATAAATATAAATATAAAAGAAAAGCTCATGCACATCCGAAGAAGGAAGGGTACACAAAACCCTTCGCCAATGCCTTTGGATCCAAAGGGGAAAAGGGGAGAAAAGGAGAGAAATGCACGTATTGTCACAAAGGATTCCATTTAGAATCTGCATGCATGCAAAAAAAATAGATATGATGTCTCAAATACTTCAGCAAAACATCCTTGGAGATCGCATCCTCGAGGGTGCAAATAAGAAGAAGCTAGAAGATCTGAATTCCAAGAAAGGCAATTCTAGCAATTCTAGCAATTCAACCTTCTTTGCATATGAGAGAAGGCAAATATGAGATATATTTTTTTAATGGTGAAAAAACGTTTTTTAAATGTGTGAGATGGATTTTGGGTATGTATTGCATCATCCAAGGGCTAGTTATCAATGATACTTCATTTAGTCAATTATAAAATAATTATTTTATCTTTTTAATATATTATTGTTAATGAATTTTTATTGTATATACTAAACTAGTTATTAGTGATAGCTTGCTAAATTACTTCTAAACATATTCTTAGGTGCTTGCACATGAATGATCCACTTTTTTGGAGAATATCTTACATGAGATGAGAAGTGTTGTGCACTTTGGAGGAGAGCACCAAATCTTGTTTGTCATATGGTAGCTTGGATTTTTATTTGGGGGATTGGATATGGCTCGATGCTTGGGGTTTTGACTATATTCTTGAGGGGAAATTGACCCAATGGAGTACATTTCTTAAAATGATAGATGGAGTTCATGGTGACTTTTGATGGAGGGATGTGGACTTTCCTTGTGTAGCTACATCATGTTGCAACTATTATTGTGCATGTCATCACCCTAGAGCATGACACATGTACTTTAGAGTGCATCGACTCACTTTTGTTGGCCTACAAGTGCTTGTTTCAGGCTACATCTAGGAGATAAGGCCCACATTGCATTGATGGCCTCTCTTACCTCTCATATAAATAGAAAAAGAAGAAATTATTTCCATTCCTATATGTTCATTCTCTCGCTTGTATTCATTCTTGTGATGCGATGTGACCTAGAGAAGAGTGTACAATGGTCTCTCTCTCTCTCTAGAGTCTTTAGATGTTCTTTACCTCTATATGTCTCTTAATTAACTGGGGTTTCTTGGTCTTTTTACCAAAATATATGTCTAAAAATCCCTAACCCTGATCTCTAAACTAGTCGACCAGGAAACTCTGGACCTCATCAAAATTTGTCTCTCTTCCACCTTATTCACCTTTAGGGGGGGGTTCTATGAACAAACTAAAGGCACAAACATGGTCTCATCCTTATCACCGATGCTTGCCAATATTTTCATGCAACATTTCAAATCTTTAGCCCTTAGTACCTTTCACCTCAAAACTGAAATGTTGGTTTCGATTTGTAGACGACACGTTCGTCATCTTGCCTCATGGGTAGAAAAACCTGATCTCCTTTCTCAACCATCTCAATATTCTTTCTCCTCACATCCAATTAACCATGAAGACCCAAAAAGACAACTCCCTCTCCTTCATAGATATTTTCATTTCTCGCCTTCCTGATGGCTCCCTTTCCCATCAATGTATAGGGTTGCAAATTCCATCACATGGATTTTGAAGAATATTGATGTAAACAATAGATACATATGCAATGCCAGGAAGGATTCCATAGCTTCATTCAGACTTGAATATTTGGTCAAGTGTTAAATCAGATCAAAAAGGGAAGTACGAAGTTGGATAGAAAGATCCTTAATGAGTTTGAATACATGCCAAAGAACTTGTTTCCCAAATGGCACATGGATGATAAAAAATTAAAATATAGGCCCAAAGGAGGATGTCCCAGAAGTGCCCTGAGAAGACCCTATCAGTGCTTGGTAGCCATGTTGTGTATATTGTATGGGGAACCTAATGCATCACAATTATCCTTATCGTATATGATCCTGACATACTATTACACGAATGAAGGGATATCATTCAATTGGGATGACATCCTATCTGAAAATATCACAGTCATTATCTTTGTGGTAAAGGGATCACAAATTGCAACATTTCCAAGATTCCACATATCACCGTACCTTCTGGATATCATGTGCATAGCACATAAATACCCTAGGATGGGGTGGAGTTGGTATCTATCCGACCCGATAATTCATGTGTACTATTGGGCTTGCGATTTGGTTAAATTAATGATGATGATGATTAGATCCTTTTTGTTCGGTATTATATGTGTATTTTACTATTTTGAAGAATTTTTGAAGGATTCTTATATCAAATCAACATAACTTATACCAGGTACATATAATTGAAGTTTTGTGATGGTTTCAAGTTTAATTCAACATGATTTAATGATTCCAAGGAGCTAATGTGCGATTTGTGTGTCACAAGGAAAAATTGCATGGCATTTTTCCATCCAGCAAATCATCCGGTACTCCATCTGGCACTGCATCCGATAGTCCATCCGGTATCTTCCAAATCTGTAGTTTAACTATAAAAACCGACTAATTCACCTTTGTTTGTAACATATAAAAGGGTATTTCCATTATTTAGGATCTTTCGTAAGAGGTTTCTTTAGTAAGTAAGCTTAGTTTATTTTGTAAATCGATAGATAGCTTTGTTTGCATATGAGTGAAGGCAAATATGAGATATATTTTCTTACTAGTGAAAAAACGTTTTTTAAATGTGTGAGACGGTTTTTGGTTATGTATTGCATCATCCAAGGGTTAGTTATCAATGATGTTTCATTTAGTCAATTATAAACTTATTATTATTATTATTATTATTATTATTATGAAAATTGCATGTCTAATTATAATTGGAAACATTAAATTATTTTCCACTTAGTATAAACTTTACCACTCAAATAGCTGAGATAGAGTTTCAATTTACTATGACTTAATTGTAACCTTAAAAACAGATTATTATTATTATTATTATTATTATTATTATTATTATTATTATTATTATTATAGTGAAAATTGCATGTCTCATTATAATTGGAAACATTAAATTATTCTCCACTTAGTGTAAACTTACCACTCAAATAGCTGAGATAGAGTTTCAATTTATTATGACTTGATTGTAACCTTAAAAACAGATTATTATTAATATATGATTACAATGAAAATTGCATATCTGATTAGAAACATTAAATTATTCTCGACATAATATTCAGGAAGTGCATACATACATAGACTGCATGTAAATAATGTAAATATATATATTTAATTATAATGGAAAGTGTATAACCGGATAAGATTAGAAACAATGATATAATTAAAAACATTAACTTAAGATTCATGAAGTACATGTAGCACCAAGAATTTCAAGCACAGTTATAGTCGTGGGATTGTGAACTAATACTTGGGGATTTGAGAACTAATACTTGGGGATTTGACTTGAATTTTTGGCATTTTTTTAAACTTATTTCCACGTGTCTATTTTCACATACTTATAAAATAATTGTGATCATCAACTTAAGCTAAATGTGGGTGGTGAGTGGTTATGGGAAATAAAAAGTCGTCCTTAATAAGGCAATGTCAACCCTTTTTGTGTGGTTCAAGGACAGTCTAAGAGGTGTGTTAAACACGAACATTGAATTAGTGTGGTTGAGAACTATAGGAATAGGTTGATGTTAATTAGAGGTTCTTTTTGTAACATATTTTATCTTAATAGCGAAGCTTGTAAGTTTGTAGGAGTTAGAAGATTGGAAAATATATGTATCTCAATATAGTCTCGGAAGTTGAGTTTGAATTTATTTTGACAAATTATTTGGTGATGGTGGACCATATCATAGCATTTTGATCTTGCAAAGTGGACCTTGGAAGATTTCTTTTTGAATATATAGCTAAATCATGACTCTAACTATGAACTTATTTTAGATGTAATGTTTTTTTAATGTGTATACTTTACCATGACTTATCATAGAATTTCATCAATGGGTTAGTAAATGTAGATGTTCTTGAAATTTCCATTGCTACTTCAAGTTGAATCTAAAGTAAACTTTAAAGGGGGCTTGTTGTTGTGCTCCTTTCAACATAGTTGTAACTATGTTGCATGAAAGTGAGAGTTTCATCCAAGTTTACAGATTCTTGTGATTGCACATGGGAAGCAATACACAAAGAGGTTGCTAATCACTATAGTTTCACTTCTATAAATTAGATATGAGGTCTTGATTATTGAAAACGAATATAAAAAACTTGAAATTGACTTACATATGCACAAGAAATGTTATTAGACCTTTTGTTAAACAAGCGAGCAGTAAATTTTTTTTGTATAATATCTTCTCATCAATAATATAAAGACTAGGGATTATGAAAAAAAAAACATTATTTTAACTAATATATCATAAAAAGGTTGTCCCATCAACAAACAACTAAAAGGAAATATCACATGCAAGAACATACATGTGGTAGCAATAAAGGATTGTTCTAACCAACAAACAACTAAAATGAAATATGAATATGGTAAAGAAATAATATATATGTGGAAAAAGTTCTTCTTTTGTTATTTATAACATGGACCAATAATTGTCTTAATACCATTTTATTGATTGTAGTGTAGTGTAGTAGTAAGTTAGAGTTTGTTGTATCTTCCAATATGTATTTTTGTTTACAATAAGTTTTATTTTTATTATAATGAATAATTTAATATTGAATTGACAATTATACATATATTAATAAATATAAATTTTGATATGCAATTTATATTAATTTATAATTTAAAAATTATGTAATATGTGTCTATATTTATTAATATAGAGAGATTTATAAGTAGATAAACTCGTTTTTTTAATGATTAGTTAATTTTTTTTTTTACATAAAATAAAATTTTACATTTATTTTTATATTTTTTCAAATTTAACTATTTTAAAATGTTGAAAAAAAATTAATAATCAAGTTCAATAGTTGAAGTTCTTTCAATTTCAAAAACTATACTTTTCAAAAAACATCTACCAAACTTAAGAGATAATTTCTTATTATCTACTTATTAACTTACTTTTTAATATGTCCCCGATGTGTAGGATAGTCGGTGACGGAGTGTGTTGTTAAGCCACTCTGTGATGTTAAAGTCACCGGTTCGAAACCTGCGGGGACAAAAAATGAAACCATGTTAAGGGTTGGTGTGGCTCAGGCCGGGTGCGATCCCCGGGTGATTTTGACGGCTTAGATGCCACTGAGTCACGGTTTCTCAAGCCACAGGTTAATCGCGTAGCCAACAGGTCCCGCACAAATTAACAAACAAAAAAAAAAACTTACTCTTTAATATACTAATATCCATATTACAAATTATTATTTTAATAGATTCTTTTTTCCTTGTGTTTAATTTTTGTTTTCAAAATATTCCACATCTTAAGGGAAGTTTAAGAGATTTTCTAGTAATAGCTAGAAACATGAGAATATGTCCCGCAAATAATTCAATTAGACTAATTCGAGAAAGTAAAGTTTCAAGGCTTAGGATTTATCTGTGTTCCAACATAGTCTCCATCTGGGGATCGCGTCTCCCTCGGAAGCGTGGAAGAACAGTAGACCAAGTGCCTTTATTATGTAAATAGAGTCATCTTTGGGTTTCTAGGAGACACCTTTTGAAACATCATAAGAAAGGAATTTATACTTTAGTCGTGTCTCAGAAAACTTTCAAAACACAATCATTTACCAATCTTAAGTTTAGGCTATTACTAGTTTCCCTTTTCTTGAAACTGAGTTTGGATTTGTTTATGATAATTGAAATAACTTTAACTGAAATATCAGACTTTGGTTGATTTTGTTTGCATCAAGGCACGGAAATTTTAACAATTTATTTAGGGAATCCCTTGTTGGTTCAAAATGTAACTATTATCGGAAAGAGAGCTATCTTCCAAAGTATATTTATACATGTATGACAACCTTACAGATATCATAGATATTGCTTCACTACCAGCGAGCCTGTTCAGTACCCCGGTGAAGTTATCTACATCTCCCATTGAATTTCCTTTCACCACTTCAAATAGCATTTTTGCATTTTATTTGAGAAGAGGGAAATCATTTTATGAATTTCCTTTCAACATATCTTTTGGAAAAAATGAGGGCAATTGATTTTACGAATTTCCTTTCACCATTTGTCTTGGACTAGATGGGGGCAATCATTTTATGAATTTCCTTTCACCATCTGTCTTATATTTTATTATAATTTTGAAGTGGGGGCAATCAATTTGTATGTATCATATAGGGATGATATTTGCTTAAGATTTGACAATGAAGGTATGTCAACCATTTTTTCTTCTACTCTAAGCTACCTCTCTCTAGATATTCAATACATCTTTTACAATAGGGAAGATCTTATGGGGAAATTTTATTTTTCATGGATTTTCCTTGAGAGAATTAATCAGTTAAAATCTGTTAGAAATATGAGGGAGTAGGAGATACTATCAAATTATTGCTTGAGGAGGCCCTTAAGAAACAATGGAACGTGATGATGGACAACTTTGCCCAGATCCTTCAACGACTGCCAACTGGCAGCGCATCTACATCCAACAGCCACTCTGGACGTGCCACTCCTTTTAAGGTACAAGTAAACTTTGACATTCCCATATTTGAGGGCCAAACAGATGCAGATGTCATTGAGAGATCGTTGAATCTGTTAGAAGGATATTTCTCAGTTCATGACTTTTCTGACTTAGAAAGGATTATTTTTGCACTCCTTAAAGCCACCCCAAATGTCAAGGACTGGTGGGAAACCTACTGGGAGCAAAAAAATGAGGGGAACCCTCTCTTTTCTCGATCGCACCCAGTTGGAATTATTTCTGAGACGCCATCAAGGAACAATATTATCACATGGGGAGCTATGAGGACAAATACATACAATGGAATACACTGTGGCAGCAAAGGGACCAAGATGTGCATGAGCTAATGAATATGCTTGATACCCTACGCACATAGTTGGGTATCAAAGACTAGGAGAAACATTTGGTGTTAAAGTACCACAGTTGTCTTCATAGAAACATTCAGAAGGAAATGGAGTTCCTCTACATCTCCTCGCTTGGTGTGGCATATTGTTATACTTCCAAGATTGAGAAGAAGTTCAAACAAAAGAAGCGATACTTTGGGTCTGCGAATCAGAAGAAAGGGAAAGGTACCCACAAGCCGCCGAACAGAGGACCAAGACAAGGTGAGGTGGCCTAGGACAACCCGCCAAAGTCGCAAGAAAATAACAACACCATGAAGCCAAAAAAGGACACTTGGAAGTGGTGTGAGTTCCATAAGAGCTCCACTCATAACACGAGTGAGTATCGGGCCAAGAAGTCACTGGTAGCCGAGTTGAAGGATTTTGAATCGGATGCAGGCTCTGACTCTGAATCATAACCCGACAAGGGGAATGACAAGGGGAAGAATATTATCGATGCGGAGCCCAATGCCACCATTGCCACCATGAAGATCCCGAAGAAGGAACCAGAAGATACATAGGAGGTGGAGTGCATCTTCCATTCCCAGATGTGGGTTAAGGGTTCCCCGTTGCAGTTCATTGTCGACAGCGGGAGCCAGAAGAACCTCATCTCAGTAGAGGTTTTGAAACGACTAGGCTTGCTGACCACAACACACCCACAACCATACACCATCGGGTGGCTGCACCAAGGATGGGACCTCTGCGTCAGCCAAGAATGTTGCCTTCCCTACAACATCAATCCCTTCACGAATGAGGTATTATGTGACATTTCTCCTCTTGATGTTTCTGATGTATTATTAGGCCAACCATACTTGTGGAAGAGACATGTTGTGTATGAGTCTAGGCCTTGTGTTGTTATTATTACTTTGGGAAACAAGTTGTACAAGATTCCAGAAATAACACTGCCTACAACCATTTCTTTGGTTAATGCAAAACATTGTAGTAAGTTCATTGCCAAAACCAGGAATTTTTTTTTTCCTAATGATCCACCCTCAGGGAAAGAAGAAGATTGTGGCCAGGACCACCAGACAGGGCCCCTTTTCACGACAACAACAGATGGATAAGTTCGTGGAGGAGCATGAGGACATCTTCACCTCCCCCACAGGGGTGCCTCTACACTACCAGGTCAAGCACCCCATCAATATGACCCTAGGTGCATCGCTACCCAATGGACCAATCTATTGGCACTCTGTTATGGAGAATGATGAAATCAAGAGGTAGATTCAGGAGATATTGCAGAAAGGTCTCATCCGGCCAAGTTCATCTCCCTGTGAGAGCCCGATCATGTTGGTGTAGAAGAAGGATGGAACTTGGAGAGTCCACATTGACTATTGGGCACTGAATAAGATCATTGTCCGGAATAGGTACCTGATCCCACGGATTGATGACCTTCTAGACCAACTCAAGGGGGACAAATATTTCAGCAAGATCGAATTGAATTATGGGTATCACCAGGTACCAATCTAACCCTTTGATGTGTGAAAGACTTCCTTCAAATCCAAGGAGGGCCTTTTCGAATGGTTAGTCATCGCTTGCGGGTTGACAAATGCCCCTGCAACCTTCATGACACTAATGGATGAAGTATTGTGACCATTCACCAAATCATTTGTAGTGGTGTACTTGGATGACATTATGATCTTCATCCAGACTTGGGAAGAGCACCTCCACCACATCCGACAGGTCCTCCAAACACTGCAACAACACAAGTTGTGTGCCAATTTGGAGAAGTGCACTTTTGGCATGACCCAGGTTCGGTATCTGGGATACATTATTGATGAGCAGGGGGTGCATGTGGATCCAACCAAGATCCAATTCATTCGAAATTGGCCAGCCCCAACCACCCTAACAGAGCTCTGCATCTTTTTGGGTCTTGTCAATTTCTACTGCAGGTTCATGTTGGGATTCTCTCATATCACTTAGCCCTTGAGTCAAGTCACCAAGGGAGGAGCGAAAGCAAAATTCTTTTGTTCTGAATATCAATAGAAGGTGTTTGAATATTTGAAGCATCGCCTCTGCTCTGCACCAGTGCTCACATTACCAGAATTGCAACAACCATTTGAGATCAATACAGATGGCTCCAACTATGCTATTGGGGCAGTCCTTACTCAACAGGGTCATCTAGTGGCGTATCACAGTGAGACACTTTCCAACACAGTCCGAAAGTATCCCACTTATGACAAATATATGTATTCCATTATGCAGGCTTGCCAACAATGGAAGCATTACATTTTGGGAAAGGAAATGGTCATCCACATAGACCACCGATCCTTGTAGTTCATACAGACACTGAAGGGAAGTTGTAGAATGATTGCCATTGGAAGTGGTCCACATACTTGCAACAGTTTCCTTTGAACATTAAGTACAAGAAAGGAAGCACCAATAATGTTATAGACTGCCTCAGCTGACCACCTATCATGGCGCTAACCACGGTGCTCAAATCTTGTGGGCACGAGACTTCTTATTGGCCGATTCTCTACAAAAGTGATCCAGAATTCGGCCACACATGAAATACGCTCTTGGAGCGTAAGAAAGTTCCTAATTTTGACCTCCAGGATGCCTTGCTATGTCACCTGGGACACCTTTGTGTTCCTTCAAGTGAGTGTGCCAAGATGATTTGGGAGGTGCACTACAGTCGAGTTGTTGGGAATTTTGGGGTTGAGAAAACAATGGCAGTACTGCAAAAGTATTTCTATTGGTTGAACCTTCGACGGGATGTTGGAAATTACATCGATTCCTGCACTGCTTGCGCCATTTCAAAACCCACCATCAAGAAGCAAGGCCTCTATACTCCGTTGCCTACACCTAGTCAACCTTGGGAATCCATCTCCATGGATTACATGTCGGGCCTTCTTTCTACTAAGCAGGACAATGACTATGTTTTTGTGGTCGTCGACAGATTCTTGAAGATGTCCATTATGATGGCCTGCAAGAAGAATATCACAGCATAAGCCACTGCCAAACTCTTCTTTGAATGAGTGTGGGTACACTTTGGAATCCCACAGTCTATCATCTCAGATCGAGACAGCAGGTTCCTCAGTACATTTTGTTCTAGCCTCTGGTCGATGCTAGACACCAAGCTCACCAAGTCCATAGATTTCCATCTGCAAACTGATGGCCAAACAGAGGTCGTCAACCAGATGATTGTACACATTATGTGCATGTACAACTCAAAGAATCCACACACATGGGATGAGACCCTCCCTTATGTACAACACAGCTACAACCGAGCTTTCCATAGCTCAACCAACCACAACCCCTTTCAGGTGGGCTTGGGATTCTAGCCACTATGTCCCATTGACGTAGCCATGCCATTTGTGGCTACTCAGGAAGATTCATCCCATGTCCAGTGTGAGACTGACAAGGCAAACAAATTCATTGAGCGCATTCAACACATCCACCAACAGGTTCATGACATCTTGGATAAAGCCAATGCTAATTACAAGAAGCGACATGATCAACATTGGGTGCCACACAACTTCTAGGTGGGAGACAAAGTGTGGCTACATTTGCAAAAGGAGTGCCTCGTTGGACCTTACCGCAAGATTTGCTCGCTCCGATATGGGCCATACACCATCACCAAGGTTGTAGGGGACAATTCCTTTGAGCTTAGTTTTCCACCATTCCTTGGTATGCACCCACTGTTCAATGTGGATCACCTTCGTCCCTATTTTCCACCTCTACTGGACACATCCAACATGGCAGAACAACTCACACCAACATAGTTAAACCCAGATTGCATGGAACAAGCCACAACTAGTCGGATTATGGAAACACAGATCAAGAACACCCACCAACAAAGGATCCAACTATATCGAGTTGTCAAAGAAGGAAAACTCCTTCATCATGGCAAGTGGCTCACTAGGGACCAATTTCAACAGATGTTTCCTCATATCATGGAGGAAATCAACGCAATGGGGAGGAAGTATGCATAAATCTAGATAAATACTAGGTAAATTTTAGGTAAATACTAGGTAAGTATGGATAATACTAGGTAAATTTTGATTGAGCAGCATCAAACTATCGAAAAGGACAGGACTGTGAATAGATTTATAAGTTGAGGGGCGCACTTTTGCCAAAAGTGAATTCGCATTATTTCTAAAAATAATTTCTCAATCTTTAATAAATTAAAATAGGAATAAGATCGATGCACACTTTCAAATTATTATTATTATTATTGTTGTTGTTGTTGTTATATGATTCCAATGAAAATTGCATGATATTGGAAACATTAAATTATTCTAGACTTACTATAGACTTTACCAATCAAATAGATGAGATAGGGTTTCAATTTACTATGACTTGACTATAACCTTAAAAACATATTATTATTATTACAATGAAAATTGCATGTCTGATTATAATTGGAAAGATTAATTTATTCTAGACTTAGTATGGACTTTACCAGTCAAATAGCTGAGATAGGGTTTTAATTTACTATGACTTAATTGTAACCTTAAAAACAAATTGTTATTATTATTATTATTATTATTATTATTATTATTATTAT
>JZKD02S1289839.1:81448-105353 GCA_000966675.3 Picea glauca | reverse complement strand
ATATGGTTACAATGAAAATTGCATGTCTAATTATAATTGGAAACATTAAATTATTCTCTACTTAGTATAGACTTTACCAATCAAATAGCTGAGATAGAGTTTCAATTTACTATGATTTGACTCTAACCTTAAAAACAAATTATTATTATTATTATTATTATCATTATATGATTACAATGAAAATTGCATAACTGATTATAATTGGAAACATTAAATTATATAGACTTTACGAGTCAAATAGCTGAGATAGGGTACTTAGTATAGACTTTACCAGTCAAATAGCTGAGATAGGGTTTCAATTTACTATGAATTGATTGTAACCTTAAAACAGATTATTATTATTTTTATTATAATATGATTACAATGAAAATTGCATGTGTGATTATAATTGGAAACATTAAATTATTCTCTACTTAGTATAGATTTTACTAATCAAATAACTAATATAGAATTTCAGTTTACTATGACTGGACTATAACCTTAAAAACAAATTATTATTATTATATGATTACAATGATATTAAAATGACTTTTAGCTGAGATAGGGTTTCAATTTACTATGACTTGATTATAACTTTAAAAACAAATTATTATTATTATTATTATTATTATTATTATTATTATTATTAAAATTGCATGTGTGATTATAATTGGAAACATTAAATTATTCATGACTTAGTATAGACTTTACCAATCAAATAGTTGAGATAGGGTTTGAATTTACTATGACTTGACTATAACCTTTATTATTATTATTATTATTACAATGAAAATAGCATGTCCCATTATAATAGGAAACACTAAATTATTCTAGACTTAGTATAGACTTATTAGTCAAATAGTTGAGATAGGGTTTCAATTTATTATGACTTATCTGTAATCTTAAAAATAGATTATTATTATTATTATTATTATTATNAATAGATTATTATTATTAGTAGTATTAGTATTAGTATTAGTATTAGTATTAGTATTAGTATTATGATTACAATGAAAAATGTATGTCCGGTTATAATTGGAAACATTAAATTATTATAGACTTAATATAGAATTTACCAGTCAAATAATTGAGATAGGGTTTCAATTTACTATGACTTCACTGTAACCTTAAAAACAAATTATTATTATTATTATTATTATATTATTACAATGAAAATTCCATGTGTGATTATAATTAAAAACATTAAATTATTTTGGACTTTGTATAGACTTTATCAATCAAATCACTAACATAGAGTTTCAATTTACTAAATTTAACTACATACATAATGTAAATCATGAACTACATACATTGACTAAATTTGATTATAATAGAAAGTGTATAATTAAAAACATTAACTTAGGATTCACGAAGTACATGCATGGGCTGCTTCCTAAATCTTTTCTCCATCACACTCAAACGATGTACCGCAGCGCCAAATTTCCACACAGTGAGAGTCGTGGGATTTGACTTGAGTTTTTGGCATTTTCTTAACCTTCTTTCCACGTGTCTATTTTCACATGCTTGTAAAATAATTGTGATCAACTTAGCTAAATGTGGGTGTTGAGTGGTTATGGAAAATAAAAAGTCGTGCTTAATAAGGCAATGTCAACCCTTTTTGTGTGGTTCAAGAACCATTTAAGGGGTGTGTTAAACACGAACATTGAATTAGTGTGGTTCAGAACTATAGGTATAAGTTGATGTTGATTAAAGTTTCTTTTTTATCATATTTTATTTTAATAATGAAGATTGTAAGTTTGTAGGAGTTAGAAGATTGGAAAATATATGCATTTCAACATAGTGTGGGAAGTTGAGTTTGAATTTATTTTGATAAACTGCTTGGTTATGGTCAATGGACCCTATCATAGCATTTTGATTTTGTAAAGTGGATCCGAGAAGGTTTTCTTTTGAATACATAGCTAAATCATGACTCTAACTATGAAGTTATTTTAGATGTAATGTTTTTTTTTTTTTTTAAATGTGTATATTTTACCATGATCTATCATAGAATTTCATCAACGGGTTATTAAATGTAGATGTTCTTTAAATTTCCATTGCTACTTCAGGTTGAATCTAAATTAGATGTTAAAGGGTGCATGATGTGTTGTGCTCCTTTCAACACAGTTGTAACTATATTGCATGAAAGTGGGAGTTTCATCCAAGTTTATAAATTCTTGTGATTGCACATGGGAAGCATTACACAAAGAGGCTGTTAATCACTATAGTTTCTTCATGAATCTAAGACGAAAGTATATATACCTATCATGCCTTTTGTTAATCACGCATCAATGAAACTTCTAGAAAACAAATATGAAGTTGGGGTCTTGATTATTGACAATGAATATAAACAACTTGAAATTGACTTAGATATGCACAATAAATGTTATCAATCCTTTTGTTAAGAAAGCATCAAAGAGACTTATAAAAATCAAATATGAACTTGGCCCTTGGGGTCTCAATTATTGACAATGAACCTAGATATGAATTTGGGGTCTCAATTATTGACAATGAATCTAGAAAACTTAAAATTGACCTAGATATGAACACGGAATGTTTTGCAATGTCTTGAAATGAATCGATGTTCTTATATGGCATGAAGGTCTCCATGCTAAAGAATATATCAAACACAATGTATACTAGATCATGATCATGGCATGTGGCCAAAAGGATTATTAGAAAATCAATGGAACTAGATTCCTATGGGCATGAAAGAATGGGTAAGGACATCTACAATTAGATTTGTTTCTAATTGATTAGCTTTACAATTTCATAAGAAACACAACCCTTTATATGTTTCTCCACATCATCACAACAACATGGAAAGTAGAAATGCTTATGTAATACTACCAATGTTTTATAGATGCTAAAATGTAATAGCAATATGCATCCAAGATAATTTGTTTTAATTCATGTTCAACTGGAACATGTCATTTTCTCAAATGAAATGAAATAGCAAGTTGTTTCATAGATGAAAGTATAGTTACAATTTCCATTGAACAAAGTATGCATAAGTCTAGGTAAATACTAGATACGGTAGGAAAATACAAGATATAGTTCATAATGTGTCAAAAAATCATGTGATTGCAAAATGACATAAAATATATTTTCAACTTTATTTTATATGCAATTTCACATTTCCTATGTAAATGTGATTATTTTTTATAAAAAAAATAAATACAAAAATATTTAAAACTAAATTTGTAACATTATTTGAATTGAAAATGACAAATCCTATAACCAATTAATTATTGTAACATGAATTCATTATCAAACAAATACATGAATTCATTATCAAACAAATCCATGAATTCATTATCGAACAAATTAAAAAAAAAAAACATTAAAATACAAATAAAAAAAAAACATTAAAATGCAAATACACCTTTTATGATGCAAAGTCCTATCAAATCATATATTTATATAATATAAAATCCAACGCCACTATACATCAAACCAAATTTATAAAACAAAAATCATAATATCCACTAAAATTAAATTAAACTCAAACCTAAAAATCACAAAGTCATAAAACCAAATTAATAATATCCAATAAAAATAAACAAAACTCAAACCCAAAAATCACATTAAAAAATAATACTCATTAAACAAAAAAATCACACTAAGAAATAATACTCATCTCATCAATTGCATCAAAGAAAAAATAGTCATCTCATCAATGGCATCAAATGATTTCTAAGCCTAAGCCATATTGATACCCAAATGTCCTAACGCATCAAATGATTTCTAAACCTAATCCATATTCATAACCCAATGTCCTAGTTGGTCATGATATTAAACTTAAGGCTCAAAGGATAATGTCAGGCACCGGGAAAAATTTATGAGAGTGTGTTTTAAAGTGCTTCTTCTACCTTAGTTATATGAGAAAAATCCCTTAACGAAATTAAGAGTGTAGCAGCACAGAGGTTGTATTCCATATCTGAGTCAAAATCGAAATATCAAATGATGAAAAAGAAAACTACAAAATTGTGAAACAAAGTGAGGTATCAATTATAGAAGAGTCCCACCCTTATAAAGCATAAAATACAGTAATCCACACATCAAGCAGGTCTTGATTTACTCACAGCAAATGCAGAGGAAAAGATGCTTACTTAACAAATAACTGATACAAATAAGATCACAGTAGTTGTACTAAATTGGAATCAAACATTTATCCAGGAATACATAAAGAAATGTTGAGAAATGGAAGACAAAGGAAACACATCACCCAAATTTGAACAAAACTTGGAATCTGTGTCTGCACTTGTATTAATACTCTATAAAGAGAGTTTTCTCTGTTAAAATCGGCAAGAAGCAGCCTGAAATAAGTCTTCAATCTATGTATTTATACAAACTGGTTTGAACCTAAAACGGTTGGACTTCTCATAATTTAGAAGTAGTAAATATTACAATATGCAAAACTAAAAGGTTATGTTAGCATCCTCCATTGTCTCTTCGTTTGTTGGCAAAGACGATTCTTCTCCTTATCCTTTCTCCTAGAGGTAGTTGGCATCTGATCGTGACTGGTATGAGTAGTATGTACCCATTGTCTTATTTGTTTCCATATGTGCTTGCTTTCCCATATTCGACACACTCGACGCATCTACTCACTAGTTGCACCACCAACCCTGAAGGTTTTGTCGCTTCATTTTCTTCAAAAAAATTTAGCTTCTTTTCTATCTGAGGAAACCTCTCTTGTATCATGTTTTCTCCCAAAGATGTGGCCTATAGCTGCAAACTGGGATCTAATATCCATTTGTTTATTTGGATAAGATCAATTTGGTTCATTTGTTGGATGGTTTCTCGGGCTTCTTCTTTGCTTGTCTTAGAATTATGTTGGTTGTTTTCTACGTCAATCTGCCCTAGGGCCTCGGAGATACTATCTTCTTCAACATCAAGTAACCCTTTGTCTAGTGAAGACAATGCTTCTTCGCAAGCTTTATTTACCTCTCTAGCCAATCTTTTTCTTTGGACCAGATTTGTTTCCCAGAGCTTCAAAATTATGTCACCTCAGGTTTGCTCAAAAAGATACAATCGAGGAACCTTTGATACATCATCTCTTGGTACTAGCAATATAGCCTCCTGAAACTTAGCCCGAGCTACAAGGGCTTCTCTTTCCTTAATGTAAATGTTATTCTGAGAAAGGTATACTACTCGATAACAATTTTGAATGGCTTCCACTTTCGTAAAAATATATTGCTGGGATGATTCCAAATTTTCATGTACGTCTAGTGCATGATCTTGGAAATATTACATCTCCACTATTGTACCTTCAGCCAAGTCTATCTTGGCTTGTATTTGCTTGATCAATTCTTCTTGTTAAGTGGCTAATTCTCTATTGGCCTGTGAATTTAATATAGCTCGTCAAGGTTAGTTTTGTGTTGTTGAATCTGCTATCTGTTATGGGCTCTGACCTATTCAAAAGCATTATTCATCTGATCTCTCACATCCTTTTCCATGGTTATCATCTGGTCTTGCAACTACCTTACCAACATACTTCTCAGTTTCAGCTGCTCCGCTAGGTTTCTACTGAACACTGATTGGTAGTGGCAAAGGCACCTAATGAGCATGCCATTTACCTAGCGAATTATGTATCATCTAGGCCCTGTCCATCATACAAGATTCTTTTCCTTTTGATTGTTGGACCATCTTTTTTATGTGTTTCTATTTTAACTATGTCCCTCCTCTTCTTGCTAAAAACGAATTCTAAAGGAGGCATTTCTTCGGCTGAAATTAGAGTAAGGTCCTCTATAAATATGACTTCGACATTTGGATTTCCTTTACTTGACTGTAAAGGTGTTAATGAAATAATGGGGATACCTATCTCTGTGGACAGTTGTTGCTATGTTGTGTTGGTAGTCACTTTACCTGGTGTAGACAACGATGTATCCTGTCCCTTTTCTTATCAAAGATTCAAGTTGAACTTTTTCTTGATTACTTGGGGGATTTGAGAATGCAATATCCACTTTCTGTGTTAAACTTCAGCTTTATTCAGATGTTCCTGAGTATCCTGTTCATTGGAACTTCCTGCCTCCAAACCCTGGGGTGTAGCTTCCTGTGTAGATGAAGGTGTTATTGGTTCTCCCTGTAATGCCTTAGGCAAACTATTGCTTCTATGCCTTTGGAAATTTTAGAAACTAGCTAACTGATCCGGAGATAGAGTTCAAACTCTGTTGAACACTTCTCGGTATGACCTGGCTCCCCTGAATATTTCATCCTGCGGGGAAATATCGTGCACATAATTTCTTAAATTTTATTGGGCTAAGTGGGTTTCCACGATCTTCTAGGGATTGTGCTACTTAAACTCAATATAAACTAACCTGACATCTTCTAGAGATGCAACCTCTACTTTTGAATGGTCGGAATTTAACAATGAAAACATGCCAACCTGAAGAGGGAAGGTTGGCCATACCTTTTTCTAGGCCGCTTTTAATTCTTTACTGATTCCCCCTGTCATGGTTTGATATGCTAGCTCTCGACATACTAGCCAATCTAGTAAAAACTTTGGTAGAGCATGGAGGTGAACCGAGCACCCGAAAACTATGATGTAGGAAAAGTTTTCCTCAATATACCAGTCTGTTATTTTACCCAGGTTGGCCATGATCCTGTCTGAAATCCTAGGAGACGGGAAACCATATAGGGCGATATGAATCGGCACCACTACATAATGAAAGATTTCATAGAAGAAATATCTAGCTTTATCCTCCCACAGCTTGGAGTGATAGAAATGTATGGGCTCGGAGTTGGTCAGGGTCTCGCTCCAACTCATCAGAGGGAAAGGAATCATAAAACAAATGGCGTCTATAATGTGTGCCGACATATAAAAAGGGGTAGGTTTCCCTTTGGCCTTCATCGAATGGTACTTTGTGATTTCCTTAGCTAGATTGTCTGATAACATCTTGGCCCAGTTGAAAGAGAAGCCTTGTGCCACTTCATGCATGATTGGTACCCATGCCAGCAAGAAGTGAGTAGAGCTCTTCTTCCCGAAAATTCTACATAACATCATAGACACGTATATCATATGGGTGTCTAACGATGTTGTGGCACATATGTCATGACTATCTGCTATGAATTTCTCAGGGTATCCCCACCAATCCTTGATTAAATCAAAGTAGTTTTTTCCATATTGCGTGCACTCTTCTTCGTCAAACTCCATTATGAAAGATGTGTTGTAACTATATTTAAAAGAGGGGGATAATTTATACATTACATGTATATGATCCAGTCGAAAAGACCCAAAAAAAACCTTTTGTGAATTGCAAATGCTCCTAGTTGAGATGTCAATGTTTTCCAGGGTCCAGACTATCATGTCATTATATGGCATGAGCCTCGGCTGCGCGGCTATTTTGTGTAGCTCTGACTAAGATATATCCATGAACTTCATTCCATGGGTTTTGGTCACTTCGTCACAGGAATCCTCTAGGCAATTTATCATCTTGTGATGTAGAATATAGAACACCTGAGTCCAATATTTTACAGTATCTATGGCTCTCGGTGAGGTGTCGGACAAAACATCTATGTTTGGATTTGTGCTTTCCCCAGCTACTTTAGCCATTTTTCTTGGTTCCATAATATTAGCGAAATCAACATTGTGTTACCTGTTACAGGGGAGCGCATAAGATTCTCGGTCGGCTAAAACTTGCTATCGTGTGAGAATGAAAATAGAATTCAAAATCTAATATCCTTATTCACCTTAAGTGTATTGATTTATGAATACCTTTACTAACGATGCATTCATTTACCTTAATGAAAAAATCTAGGTGGTGATATGCAATCTATATTGAAATCATTGTCGTTGATCCATGATTAATGGCATCAATATTGGTGGTTCGTGATTGGGAGCTTGGATGAAAAGATTTGAAATTTCCTAAATTGCGAATTCACAAAAAATTAATTATGAGATAATCTTGTTTAACACATTATTGAATCATCTTTAATCTTTAAGTGTTTTCAAGTTTTCGGACTTCAGTATTTTGACAGTAGCTCGAGATAAAATTCTCGAAACCGGAAACCGCGAAGTGATTAATCATTAAATCACTATTTTTTAGTTTTAATTAACCATGCTTAATGTTTAATCTATTTCGGAAGTTAGGACTTCGAGATTTCAGAAAGTGATGGATGGCGAATATCTGAACTCTGAAGTGCGAAGTTATTAATTAACTTTTAATCGAGGTTAACTTAATTAATTGAGGTTTAACTTTTTGGAATTTACTTCTTCGTGTATTGGCATGTTAACATTTATTAAATTTCTGATAGGCCATCACCTGTAGTGATGTGTCAAGACTCAGGAAGGTATATTTGTACTATGACTAGGATCTTTCGAAAACTTTTCAGGTATTAGGACTTTAAAGTTGCGACATGGTGAAACTCTCGAAGCGCGAAGCTCCGAAGCAACCTCTAGTGGCTTAAATTTTTAATAATCAAGAGGCTCCAAAACTCAGGGGAAAATGGGGATCGTTCTATCAACGGTAAGACTTGATCGATGGTGGACATCGTGTACACTTTAAAACTAGAAGAAAATTTTATTTAACATTTGAAAGATGACTTATGAGTCACTATAAAAAAGATTACATTCGAGAAAGTAAAGTTTCAAGGCTTAGGATCTATATGTGTTCCAACATAGTCTCCATTTGGGGATCGCGTCTCCCTTTGAGGCATGGAAGAATAGTAGACCAAGTGCCTTTATTGGGTAAATAGAGTCATCATTGGGTTTCTGGGAGACACCTTTTGAAACATCATAAAAAAGGTATTTATACTTCAATCGTGTCTCAGAAAACTTTCAAAACACAATCATTTACCGATATTAAGTTTAGACTATTCATAGTTTCCATTTTCTTGAAACTGAGTTTTGATGTGTTTACAATAATTGAAATAACTTTAACTGAAGTATCAGACTTTGGTTGATTTTGTTCGCATCAAGGCACGATAATTTTAACAATTTCTTTAGGGAATCCCTTGTTGGTTCAAAATGTAATTATTATCAGAAAGAGAGCTATCTTCCAGAGTATATTTATACATGTATGACAACCTTACATATATCATAGATATTGCTTCACTACCAGCGAGCCTGTTCAGTACCTCGGTGAAGTTATCTATATCTCCCATTGGATTTCCTTTCACCACTTCAAATAGCATTTTTGCATTTCATTTGATATGACGGAAATCATTTTATGAATTTCCTTTCAACATATCTTTTGGAAAAAATGAGGGCAATCAATTTTACGAATTTCCTTTCACCATTTGTCTTGGACTAGATGGGGGCAATCATTTTATGAATTTCCTTTCACCATCTGTCTTATATTTTATTATAATTTTGAAGTGGGGGCAATCAATTTGTATGTATCATACAGGGATGATATCTTCTTAAGATTTGACAATGAAGGTATGTCAACCATTTTTTCTTGTACTCTAAGCTACCTCTTTCCCGATATTCTATACATCTTTTCCCATAGGGAAGATCTTATGGGGAAATTTTATTTTCCAGGGATTTGCCTTGAGCAGATTAATCAATTAAAATCTGTTAGAAAAGATAAAGTTACCAGGATTATCCTAGACATACTTTGTCTTAGTTAAAATCAGAGGAATATAAATATTTTCGCCTAAACTCATTTTGAAGATATGCTTTTTAAGTTTTCGGACGTAAGGAAAAATCCATTCTTTACGTAAAGATTTAAGGGCATGTAATGAAAATTAGGGTGTGGTGAAAGCTTTTGGACAAGAAAAAATGAAAACAGAGCGAGGAGTTAGGGGTTTCGAAAAAGAATCTATTTTCCACGTCAGTTCACTTCTTGACTATCGCACCTCTCTTTTATCTTTATTTTTGTCTTATTTTAATTTGATTCAGAAATCTAGAAACTTATACTTTTTTATCTTTGACCAGGTGATTATAATTATGAGAGTAGAACCTCATTTATATCCGATAGGATTTCTTTCTAATTTTTTATCTTAAACCACGAGCATGGAAGTTCATACCTCGTATTTTATTTACGTTTTCAATCAAACCGACTGTTAGTCTATCACCTGTTTTGAGAGAGATAACCGTTTGGCAAACTAAGCGTTAGATTCTGATACCTCCTTATTTTTCATCTGATAATAAATATTCTACGAAAAGGAAATAATCAGAGATTTCCACAAAATAGAAATGATATGCAATACAATTTTTTTATTTTTTCTTTTTGGAGTAATCAATAAAACTAGGTTTATTTAAAAGTAAAATTTAGGCAAGCTACGAAAGAAAACAAAATTGTGAAAGAAAACAAAACCAAACCGGTATATACAATACAATTATGAAACATGTTTATTGCATATAATGTTTTAGATAGTGCCCGTTGATAGGGGCATCGAAAGTTTTCTCGTTGAGATTCTCCAGTAAGAATAATTTTTTCCCTCTATGGATGAAATCCTTAATGGTCTGAACCAGAGATGATCAAACTTGTCGTGTTTCCCCACATCTTATTTCCTGGCATCCCATTTCAAAACTAAATCACTAGTAAGAAATTCCATGTCTTTCACCTTTTTGTCAAAAAGGGCTTTCATATTATCTTGATATTTTTTAAGTCTATCATCGACTTCGGCCCTGTTTTGCTGGACTTCAATTATTTGATTTATCCTCCTCATCACATCATTCGTCTCTTCGTTTGTGTCTTTCCACAACTTCATTACTGGAAGATATAGATTAATAAGGACGAAAACGTCAGTGCCATAAACCATTTGGAAAGGAGACATACCTATTGATTTCTTAGTGTCGATCTAGTTTTCCCATAAGGCATACTTTAGGTGGACGTGTCAAGCCTTCTTGTTTTTCATTAATACTTTCTTGATTATATTAATCAAAATTGTGTTGTATGATTCAGCCAACCCATTTCCCTAAGGATAATAGGTTGTAGAATTCCCCAGCACAATGTTTTGTTTTTGACAAAAACTTATCATTGCCATAGATTTGAACGCTTGAGAATTATCTGTAACTATTTCCCGTGGGAAGCCAAATCTGGGTAAGATGTTCTCCTCCAAAAATTTTATAACTACCTCATCTGTGGCATTCCAATTTGGAATGGATTCCACCCATTTCGTGAAATAATCGGTAGAAATTAAAATCCATTTATTTTGAGCGCTTGATTGTGGGTGTATTTCTATGATGAATTCCAGGCCCCATTGTTGAAAAGGAGCCTCTGTTTTGACTGGGACCAAAGGTAGTGCCGGAAGATTTTTCTTTCCAGAGAAAAGTTGGCAAGGGTTGTAGGCTCTGACTTTAGCATTCACATCAGTAAATAACTTTGTCCAATAATATTCAGCTCTTAGAATCTTGTAGGTCATGGCCCTCCATGCATGATGTCCTCCACACATTCCTTTGTGAAATTCATTTATAACATGCTTTGTTTCGGGTTTTGTTAGACATCGTAACAAGAAACCTAGGGGGTCTTTCCAGTACAATTGTCCTTCAATAATACAATACTTAACTGCTTGTAGTTTCAATGTTCTTGCTTTGGATGGAGTCATATCACCCGGGCACTGAAGAGTGAGGAGATATGAAACGATATCATGATACCAGTCAGAGGAAGAAAATGTATCCTCGATATGGGATGTGGGGGTTTGGTCATCAAGTTCTCCTATGTCTGGAATATATCCATGTGATTCCAGATGATTTATCCCAAGTGCTCTGAAATTTGATTCTGCTAATAATTTCTCCAGACCCTGGCCTTTAACCAGCTTGGTCGGTTTAACTTCTAGATCGAACTCCTAAATCTTGGCTAACCACTGACCTCTTCTACCATCATTGTCTAGATGTACCAATATATATTTGACATAGTTGGTTGGCACATAGGCGATTATTATGGAATGCAATACATATGTCCTAAAATATTTGGGAGCTTTCATCTTCGCATAGGCTTGTTTTTCCAGTATGTCGTATTTGGTTTTGGCGTCTCTGAGACTTTTACTAAAAAAGGATATGGTATGCTCAAAACTTTCTTCGTTCTTTTGCAGAAGTACAACTGTGATAGTATGTTCAGATGTGAAAGAGAATATCATGAATTCCTTAGTATAGTCAGGACTAGCTAAAACTGGAGTTTCTCTTATAGCTTTCTTAACTCGCTGAAATGATGCTTTAGCTTCGACAGTCCATTTGATTTCGTTGTCTTTCTTTAGCATATCTGTAATTAATTTTACAATTTCAGCAAAGTTCGGGATAAATCATCTCAAAAAAATTATTTTTCCTAAAAAGGACTGTATTTCTTTTTTATTTCTAGGAATGTTTATTGTATCGATAGCCTCGATTCGCTTGGGATCAACCTTGATCCCATCCTTTGAAACTATATGGCCCAGAAGCTTTCCTTCCTGCATAGAAAAATGATACATTTTAGGGTTTAGAGACAAACCCCTCTAATGGGTTTATCCCTCTTCTTCAGCTGTAGAGTTTGCCTAGACCTCCCATCTGGGTCAATAGCCTACGATAGTACTAAGATATCAAGGCGAGTGATATAGGTGGGTGGGAAATCCTAATCTATGCATGCCTAGGGTGAATCAAAGAAAACAACTACGACTTCAACTAGTCCGAGGCATAATCAATTTTGATTAACTGCGATAACCATTCAATTTACCATATAAAACCTACCTATCATTAGAGTTATTGGTCGGTTCCATCACAACCATATTTATTTGTTCGCCTCAACCCGAGCATTCCAAGTTGTTCCAACCGTACCAGGATGAGGGATATTTAGGTCAATGGTTTCCTTTGATGGGTGAGAGCAACGATGATTTCGACATTTCTCAAAGGTTTGTTTGAGATGAACCAACTATTCTACATCGGAATTCAAGAATACTATCAGATCATCGAAGTAAATGACAACAAATTTATCTCTCCCACCAATGAAATCTATATCCATTGCTCTTTGGAAAGTGATCCCTGTGTTCATCAAACCAAACGACATTTTATCATACATGAAAATTCCCCATGGAGTAGTGAATGTAGTTTTTTCTTTGTCATCTTCGTGCACAACAATCTGGTTATAACCTGAGAAGCCATCGATCATCAACATTCTATTAGCTCCAACTACTTTTTCCAGGACATGATCCATATTTGGCAGTGGGTAATTATCTTTCAAGGATGACTGGTTTAAATTTATGAAATCCACATAAAGCCTTATTTCTCCACTTTTCTTCAGGACGGGTACTAAATTTGCTACCCATGTAGAATGCCTAAGTGGAACAATAATCTTTGTGTTGATAAGCTTCTTGACATCTCTTTCTATTACTGGAAATAGGATAGGATTAATTTGTCTCGGCTTATGTCTAAATTGTTTGATACCATGCTTTAAAGGAATCTTATGTTCAATTACAGAGGTATCATAAGTTTTTAAATCATCATAGGACCATGCAAAGACATTTTTGTACCATTTAAGAAATTCGGCATATTTACTTTTCACCTGAGATGGAAGGTATTTAAATAACTTGACTATCTTAGGTTTTTCTTTAGTGCCTATGTCACAGTCTTCAACCTCCTCGGGTTGAGGTTGTAGGTTAGATTTCAAGGGTATGTCATCCTTGTCAAAGAATCTTTCTAAAGGTATCATACCTCTGTGGATATGATTGTTCCTTTGCGATATTATCTTTGAAGCTTTCAGGATCTTCATCTTCTTTCATGATCCACATAGGATCATTATGGTTCTCTTGATCTATATGAGTCTCAGAAAATTCATCTACCATTTCTAGAAATTGTTTTATCTGCTCGTCATCTTCAAAGACTTGCTAGTGTTGCACATTATTTGGGATTTAAGCTATGTGTCTCATTTCTATATGATACTTCAACTTTAGGTTAGTAGGAGGCACAAACGTCGCAAATTCTTTAGCCAAGGAATCTACCTGTTGATTTTCTATTCTTGGGATGTGATGAATGTTAAATGAAGAGAAAAAAATTTCGATCAGATCCCAAGAACAATTTTTGTATGACCTTAGCCTTAGGTTTTTAGCTTGATATTGCTACTTTATTTGTTTTATGATAAGTTTTGCATCACCATAAAGTATTAGATTTTTAATTTTTAATTTCCTAGCAACCTCCAATCCTAAAACAAGAGCTTCGTATTCACAAACATTATTTGTATAATCAATATCCCACTGTAATATGTATGAAAAAGGGATGAAATATTCATCTCTAGGTGTGACAAATAACATTCCTGCCCTTGCCCCTTCATAGGATGAAGCGCCATAAAAAAACAATTTCCAAACTCCCTTCCTAGTATTTACATTTTTTTGTGTTTTTTCTATTTTTTTTATTTTCTTTTTCTATACAGTCATCAAAATCATCGTCTAATGATAAAATACAATTTCCTAGATCTTGATCATCTACATAGACTGGATAATTATTTGGGTTCTAAGGGTCACTTACAATATATGTCAATCTAGTCTCTATGTATAATCGAGTAAATTGTCCACCAAAAATCAGGATAGTAGCATATGTCATTTCCAGTTGAAGTGATCCTCCACGTTTTATGCCCCAAGACCTCGATAAAAGCATGCCATACTTGGCAAGGATGTCAGAAACAACTACATCCATTAGGATACTCTTCACAAGAATTTGTGCAAGGTTCGCTACTAAATCCTTCATCATGCCTAGACACTTAATATTTCTAGAATCAAAAGAATATAAATCATGATAAGGTATAGTGATTTTAAGGCCCAACTTTTCCATGATAAATTTAGGCACTAAGTTGTTACAGGCCCCATAATCTAACATGCAATTATGAAGTAAATCATCATGCACAATTAATGTAATATACAAAGGAGCTACATAATCCTTAGCATTTTCAATATGCGGACCAAACATAATTGTAGGATTTTCATCTTGTAAATTTATTACATCTTCATGACATTCTGCATCAAAGAAGTTAATCATTTTAGCGATATATTTTTTATAAATTGGATTCTTAGCAAGCTCAACTAGGGACATGGGGATTTTAATTTTATTTATTTCATTTTCTAAACTAAAACCTTCAGCTGCTTTTTCGCTTTTCCTAGTTGAAGTTTGTGTTTCTATATTTTTTGTTTTCTTAGTTTTTGTTGCTTTGGTTTCAACTCTTTTAGCTTGGGCAACTTGTTTTTGAACTTTTTTAGCTTGGGCAACTTGTTTTTCAACTACTTGTTTGGTTACAACTTCCTCATTTTCTTTGTTTCTTAATATAATCTTTTATGGTGGAACACTTGTAGTACTTGTTTCTCTGGGCCTTAATTTGTACTTTTGTTGAAGTTCGACCATTATGGAGTCGGTGATTCCTTGATATGCAGACTCTCCCAAGTTATTTATACTTTCCTCATTACTAAACAAGGGGCTCTTGGTCTATAGATTTTTCGTAATCCTGTCTAGTTAGGTGAGGTTCATGGTCTTCATCACTAAGTTTTTTTACATCTTCTTCTAACCCCTCGTAATTTTGTATATCATCTCCTATAAAATTTTCTGACTTAAACAGAGATTGTATTTTTTGGTCTTCGTTTTTCACTTGTTTCTATTGGGTCTGATAATTGGGATTTCTCCTGAAATATTTTCTATTGAATGGATTAGGTTTGGCTTGGTCTAGTTCCATTCTAGAGATTTTGTTTGACAAATCTTTAATTATCTTAGCCATGTCGTCCATTTTTTCTTCCATGGATTTTCCAAATCTAGAGGATCCTGTTTGTTCTCTGAAACATCTAGGTTCCTTGGTTCCTATCTCAACCTTGGATTTTTGTTTGCCCGATGCCATCATGTTTTATTCTATCTCTATGGCATCATCTTGCATTCCTGTGAGGGCAGCATATCTTCTTTCTCGTAAAAGTAGGGCGAAGTCAGGCTCAAATGCCCCTGCAAAAGTCACCTTCACTGCAGGTCGAGAGGGTTTAACTTCTGTTGGAATCCTATGATAAAGTTTGTTAAATATCTAAGTAAATTCAAGGACTAACTCAGAATTCTTTTTCCTCAATGCCCTGAACTCTATCAAAGAGTACAAGTGGTCTTTCTTTTCTACCCACTGTCTTAGAAAAGCATTTTCTAAATCATCATAAGACCTTATGGATCCTACTTGGAGTCCTCGAAACCAGATTCTTACTTTCCCTTTGAAATTTTGCACCTAAATCCTCGAGTATACATATTCATGCTCAATACCGAGGACATCAGTGAACTGATCAAAAAATGTTATGTGCTCTGTAGTCGTCAAATCTCCTTCTCCTGTAAACTTTGGTAAGTTCTTCATGTAATTTTTAGGTAGGTCATGAAGGACGGGAGGAAGGACTAAGGGAGCGTATCTAACCACTACCTTGGTAAAAATACTAGGAGGTGGAGGTTGTCACTGACCTCCTCCACCTCTGGCACCTCCTCCACCTTTGGTGCCACCTCCTCCAGTTACAGCCATTGAGAGTCCGGGGGATGAACTTAGGGAGTTAAAAAGAGGATTTTCAAAAACTTATAGGGACCGAAATGGTGACCTTTCAACTTCTTTAGGGTGTGGAGAAGGGAAATATGGAAAACGATCATTAGGCGACATAAAGTCTAGAAGGGGAGGGAACAAGAAATGTGGACTGGTTTCTTCAGACTTACAGGATGTGTAAATAGGGGAGCCGACAGGAGATGAATCAGGGTATAAAGTATTCTCTTTGGGATTTTGTAGCACTGAAACCTTTACTTCTGGAGAAGATGTGGTAGACACAAAATTAAAAATAGTGGGTATACAAGAGACTCCTTTGTTCGGACAGTTAGGATTATTATAAGAGCTGGTCTCAATCTTTATATCAGGTACGACTTCCTCACGAGAGGGTGTTGGTTCAAAATTCTCTTCAGGAGTTGATCCTTCAACCAGAACCTTAGTATTGATTGAGGAAACTTTAGGTTGGTATTTTTTACCTGTCGACGCGGTAGTCGACTTGAGGTATCCCTTAGGTTTTAACAACCTTTCTGGATTGGATACAGGTGTGGTCCGTTGATTGTCTGGGTTCTTTCTAGTATTCTTTCCACAGAATGCCAGTTTATCTATGGTGGATTTGCCAAAGGAAAGATATAAATATCCTTAATGTAGTATTCAATCTTTGTTGACTATCAAGGACAAAATGTTACCTTGTCGTTTTCTCGGGGAAAAATAACTTCGTTTCTCCATCCCCGACAATGGTGCTAAATAGATGTTGGTCCTGAGATTAAACTTAAGGCTCAAAGGATAATGATAGGCATCAGGGAAAAAATTATGAGAGTGTGTTTTAAAGTTCTTATTCTACCTCAGTTATATGAGAAAAATCCCTTAACAAAATTAACAGTGTAGCAGCACAGAGGTCGTATTTCGTATCTGAGCCAAACTCGAAATATCGAATGATGAAAAAGAAAACTACAAAACTGTGAAACAAAGTGAGGCATCAATTACAAAAGATTCCCACCTTGTTGCAGTAGAAGAAAATAGATAGTGTAACCTTGATCAAGCATAAAATATAGTAATCCACATAGGAAGCAGGTCTTGATTTTATCACAGTAAATGCAGGGGAAAAGTTGCTTACTTAACAAATAATTGATACAAATATGATCACAATATTTGTTGTACTAAATTGGAATAAAACATTTATCTAGGAATAGATAAAGAAATGTTGAGAAATGCAAGACAAAGGAAACACATAACCTAGATTTGAACAAAACTTGGAATCTCTATTTGCACTTGTATTAATACTCTATAAAGAGAGTTTTCTCTGTTACAATCGACAAGAAATAGCCTGAAATAATTCTTCAATCTATGTATTTATACAAAATGGTCTCAACCTAGAACGATTGGACTTCTCATATTTTAGAAGTAGTAAATATTACAATATGCAAAACTGAAAGGTTATGTTAGCATCCTCCTCTGTCTCTTCGTCTACTCGCAAAACTGCTTCTTCTCCTTATCATTTATTCTGGAGGCAACTAGAATCTGATTGTGATTGGTATGAGTAGTATGTACATGTTGTCTTATTTGTTTCTAGATGTACTTGCTTTCCCATATTCGACACACTCAACGCATCTACTCACTAACTACACCACCAACCATGAAGGTTTTGTTGCTTCATTTGATTAAAAAATGTATAGCTTCATTTCTATCTAAGGCAACCTCTCATGTATCTTCTTTGCTCCAAAAGATGTGGCTGTAGCTACAAACTAGGATATACTATCCATTTTTTTATTTGGATAAGATCAATTTGGTTCATTTGTTGGATGGTTGTCCAAGCTTCTTCTTTCTTGTCTTAGAATTATGTTGGTTCTTTGCTATGTCAATCTGCCCCAGGGCCTCGGAGATACTTTCTCCTTCAACATCAAGAAACCCTTTTTCTAGTGAAGACAATGCTTCTTCAAAATATTTATTTACCTCTATGGCCAATCTTTTGCTTTCGGCGAGATTGCTTTCCCATGCCTTCAAAATTATGTCGCCTCAGGTTTTCTCAGAAAGAGACAATCGAGGAACCTTTGATACATCATCTATTGGTACTAGAAAGATAGTCTCCTAAAACTTATCCTGAGTTGCAAGGGATTCTCTTTCCTTAATGTAAATGTTATTCAGGGAAAGGTATACTACTCGATAACAATTTTGAATGGCTTCCACTTTTGTAAAAATATCTTGCTGGGTTTATTCCATCTTTTTATGTACATCTAGTGCCTAAGATTGGAAATCTTCCATCTCCACCATTGTACCTTCAACCAAGTCTATCTTGGCTTGTAGTCTCTTGATCAATTCTTCATGTTGAGTGGCTATCTCTCTATTGGCCTGTGAATTTTGATATAACTCATCAAGGTTAGTTTTGAGTTGTTGAATGTGTTGTGTGGAATAGGCTCTGGCCTTTTCAAAATCTTTATTCATCTGATTTCTCACATCCTTTTCCATGGTTATCATCTGTTCTTGCAACTGCCATACCAATGGATTTCTTTGTTTCAGCTACTCCACCAGGTTTTCTACTAAACACTGATTAGTCATGGCAAAGACACCTAATGAGCCTGTCATTTCCCTAGTGAATTATGAATCATATAGGCCCTGTCCATCATACAACATTATTTTCCTTTTGACTTTTGCACCATATTTTTTATGTGTTTCTCTTTTAACTATGACCCTCCTCTTCTTTCTCAAAAAGAAGTCTGAAGGAGGCATTTATTCGTCTGAAATCGGAGTAAGGTCCTCTATAAATATGACTTCGGCATTTGGATTTCCTTGACTTGACTGTAAAGGTGTTAATGACATAATGGGGCTACCTATCTCTATGGAATGTTGTTGCTCTGCTGTGTTGGTAGTCGGTTTACCTGGTGTAGATGGTGAAGTATCCTATCCCTTTTTTATCAACACTTCAAGTTGAGATTTTGCTTGATTACTTGGGGGATTTGATAATGCAATATCCACTTTTTGTGTTAAAACTTGATCTTTCTTCAGATCTTCCTAAGTATCTTGTTCACTGGAATTTCCTGCCTCCAAACCCTGGGGTGTAGCATCCTGTGTAGATGAAGGTGTTATTGGTTCTCCCTGTAATACCTTAGGAAAAATATTCATTATGTGCCTTTGGAAATTGTAGAAACTGGCTAATTGATCTAGAGACAGAGTTCAGACTCTGCTCAACACTTCCTGGTACGACCTGGCTCTCATGAATATTTCATCCTGCAGGGAAATATCATGCACATACTTTCTTAAATTGTATTTGTCTAAGTGGGTTTCCACGATATTCTAAGGATCATGCCTCTTAAGCTCAATATCAACTAACTTGACGTCTTCTAGAGCTGCAAACCCTACTTTCAAATGGCTGAAATCTAACAATGAAAACATGTCAACCTAAACAGGGAAGGTTGGCCATACCATTTTCTGGGTCGTTTTTAATTCTTTATTGATGCCCCCTGTCATGGTTTGATATGCGACCTCTCGGCATACCAGCCTATCTGGTAACAACTTTGGTAGAGCATGGGGGGCAACCAAGCACCCGAAAAATTTGATGTAGGAAAAGTTTTCCTCAATATACTAGTCTTCTATTTTACCCAGGTTGGCCATGATCCTGTCTAAAATCTTGGGGGGCGGGAAACCATATAGGGTGATATGAATCGACACCACTACATAATGACATATTTCATAGAATAAATCTCTGGCTTTATCCTCCCACATATTAGAGTGATAGAAATGTATGGGATCAATGTTGGTTGGGGTCCAAATCCAACTCATCAAAGGTAAAGGAGTCATAAAACAAATGGCATCCATAATGTATGCCAACATATAGAAAGGGGCAGGTTTCCCTTTGGCCTTCATCGACTAGTACTATGTGATTTCCTTAGCCAGATTGTCTGATAACATCTTGGCCCAGTTGAAAGAGAAGCCTTATGCCACTTCATGCATGATTGGTACCCATGCCAACAGGAAGTGAGAAAATATCTTCTTCCCAAAAATTATGCATAACATCATAGCCACATATACCATATGGGTGTATCACAATGTTGTGGCACATATGCCATGACTATCTGCTCTGAATTTCTCAGGGTGCCTCCACCAGTCCTTGATTAAATCAGGGTAGTTTTTTCCATATTGTGTGAACTCTTATTTGTCAAAATCCATTATGAAAGCAGTGTTGTAACTGTATTTAAAAGTGGGGAATAATTTATACATTTCTTGTATATGCTCCAGTCGAAAATACCCAACAACAACCTTCTATGAATTGCAGATGCTCCTGGTTGAGATGCCAACGTTTTCCCAGGACCAGTCTATCATGTCATTATATGGCATGAGCATTGGTCGCGCGGCTATTTTATGCAGATCTGACTAATCTATATCCCTGAGCTTCATTGCATGGATTTCAGTCACTTCATCACCTGAATCCTCTGGGAAATTTATCATCTCGTGCTGTAGAATATCAAACACATGAGTCCAAGATTTTATAGTATCTATGGCTCTCGGTGAGGTGTCGGACAAAACATGTGTGTTTAAATTTGTGCTTTCCCAGTTGCTTTAGCCATTTTTTGTGGTGTCATGATATTACTAAAATCAAAACCATGTTACCAGTTACAGGGGAGTGCGTAATCTTCTCAGTCGGCTAAAACTTGCTATTCTTTGAGAATGAAAATAGAATTCAAAATCCAATATCCTTATTCACCTTAAGTGTATTGATTTGTGAATACCTTTACTAACGATGCATTCACTTACCTTAATGAAAACATCTAGGCAATGATCTGCAATCTATATTGAAATCATTTTCGTTGATCCATATTAATGGAATTAATATTGGTGGTTAACGATCGGGAGCTTGGATGAAAAGATTTGAAATTTCCCAAATTGCGAATTCGCAAAAAATTAATTGCGATATAATCTTGTTTAACACATTAATTAATCGTGTTTCATCTTTAAGTGTTTTCGAGTATTCGGACTTCGGGATTTTGACAGTAGCTCGAGATACAATTCCCAAAACACGAAACTGCGAAGTGACTATTAATTAAATAATTATTTTTTAGTTTTAATTAACCCTGCTTAATGTTTAAGGTATTTCAGAAGTTCATACTTTAGGATTTCAGAAAGTAATGGATGGCGAATATCCGAACTATGAAGTGAGAAGTTATTAATTAAGTTTTAATAGAGGTTAAATTAATTAATTAAGGTTTAACGTTTTGGCATTTACTGCGTTGTGTATTGGCAAGTTAACTTTTATTAAATTTCCGACGGGCCATTTCCCGTAGTGATGTGTCAAGACTCAGGAAGGTATATTTATATAATGACTAGGATCTTTCGAACACTTTTCGAGTATCGTGAATTTAAAGTTGCGACATGGAGAAATGCCCGACGCACGAAGCTCCGAAGCAGCCTCTATTGGGTCGACTTTTTAATAATCAGGCGGCTCCAAAAGTCGGGGGAAAAAGGGGATCATTTGATCAATGGGGAGACTTGATCGATGGTGGACATCGTGTACTCTTTAAGAATAGAGGAAAATTTGATTTAACATTTGAAATCCGACTTATGAGTCATTATAAAAAATATGACTTTTGAGAAAGTAAAGTTTCAAGGATTAGAATTTATATGTGTTCCAACAGTCCCCATACTAATACTTTAGATAATAAGCCTCACCTTACAAAAACATTTTTCAATGGCCAAACATCGTATTAATAATATTATTTACAAAATCATTTTTCAATGGCCAAACACCATATTAATAACATTATTTTAACTAACATAACATTGCTTTACAAAATCATTTTTCAATGGCCAAAAATCATATTAATAACATTATTTTAACTAACCCTCATATGGGGTGTCAGGGATTCATTCAAAGCATTGGTGGGCCCCCAACCCCCCCTCCACCTAGCATCTCACGCTGTAGACAGATTCTAACCACCTATGTCAGCCACTTCACCTTCCCATGTGGCTTAAGCCCTCCTTCCCCTATCTTTTCCTAGCACTCGAGTGGCTTTGTCCTGGCATTCACCTCATGCTCCTGCACTTACCTCACCTATTCGATCCTCCTATTGTTCTCATGTGGTATGGCAAAGTGGAAGAGCGGATCTTTTTAATGATGGATACGAACCATATCCTTATCAATTATCGATGCATCCTCCACTAATGGCTCCTCACGTTCGGTGGCTATGTTAGTTGTGTCCCTCTCTAGATGCATTACTACTTCTCTTTGGATGTTCGTCTCTATTGTCCCCTACTCCCTTCCATGGTTTCTCTGCTCCACCCAACAGTGGGTGTTTCCTCCACCTCCTTGCTACAGATTCTTTCACTATGGTTTCCAAGTTCCTCTGATATGGCTAGAGGAATATCCTCCAACCGAGGTTGTTGTGGCACCTTGCATAGACCTGGAACCTGGTCGGGATTCCGCCTAGTGGACACAGTTGAAAAAATGTTTGACACCTATCGTTCTGTCACCCCTTCAGAAATTAAAACAAATATGAACTTGGTCGAGGAAAATGTTCATGTTTTGAGGAGGTTCATCCTTGATGATGAGGTGACAGAGACCACCAGCTTGTGGGTTCCTGATACTGGCACCTTTCGAGGGCATACCTCACAGTATTTGAAAATAATGGATATTTATTGACATCTAAAAACTCTGATGAGAAGGGTTATGTTGGATCAACATGAAGCCTGGCAAGAAGTTCTCCTACAACTTGATGACGTGCAACTCCAGGTCAAGTTGGTCGACCACAAGATTAACCTGATTGTAGACAAGATGGTTGGCATGGACTTGTCCAATATGGACTATGCTCAGCCCCTAGTTCCAATGACAGAAGGCAGAACCATTAGCTAAGTTTTTATGTTGTTCCATTTGTATTTTTTGTTAAATTACCTAAGAGGTCTGGGTTTACAACCTATGTATAGTATACTAAATAAGAAAAATAGGACATACAAGGAACCAAAAGCTATATTTGTTTTATTTTATCAGTTATAGGAATTAGACATATCAAGAAAACTCAAGATGACATTGTTATGTTTTTTTGTTGGTTTCCCTTCGGGTAAGCAAACAGTAAATTTTTTTTGTATAATATATTCTCATTAGTAATATAAATACTTGGGATTATGGAAAAAAAAAACATTATTTCAACTAACATTAAAAAAAGGTTCTTCCATGATGAATGATTGTCTCTTCTACTAACCCCAATAAGGGCTTTGAAACACGCTAGGGTTAGGGTTTTCGCTCAGCCCCTAGTGCACATGGCCGCCCCAAGAGGGGAAAGCCATGATCCCAAGTGAGGGAGGGCTACGAGGTGTTAGGAAAACAGGACTGCAGAGCAATAAAATAAAACAAATGTAGAAACAAAACATAGAAGACACACAATACAAAAGAGACACAGATTTACGTGGTTCACCCAGTGTGGGCTACATCCACCAGAGAAACTGCCAGGTCCTTCCTTTATTATTATCCAGCAAATGAAGGGATACAACCTACAGCAAAACCCACTATAACTTCCTCTTCTTTCTCTCACAGTCTCCTCTCTCAGAATACAATATTC
>JZKD02S1289839.1:13382-30995 GCA_000966675.3 Picea glauca | reverse complement strand
TAGCCAGAATCCTGCAGACATGTTAACAAAGGGAGTAACCAGGGAGAAACTGAGTTCTTGCTCAGTTTCAGTTGGTCTTCAAGAATGAAGATGAAGATGAGAAATTTGTCAAGTCTAAGAAGGTTCAAAGTCCATCATACACAGCAGTGGTGGAGTTGTTGAGATCAGTCTCCAAGTGGGAGATTGTTGGTTGTGGAGCCTGATTATATTCCTGATTTAGAGGTCTTTTACTTTCATCTTTGTTTATACCCCATGAAGTATTTACACCCCAGAAGTATGTACACTCTTCCACGCGGGTGAGTGCAGAGGGGGGGTACCCCCTCTACGGGGTCTAGGGGGGCTATCCCCCTGACTAGGGGCAAGCGGGCCCCCAGCGGGGGTTCAGGGGTGAAGCCCCAAAGAAAAAATTGCCTTGTAAAAGTATATTGTAATTTCATTGGAAATCTGGACCGTTCATTATAAGTTCGTAGATCTAACGATAGAGATTATGTTAGGGTTTTTTTCCCTAGAAGGCAACCCTCTTTTATGAGGGAAATGTATTGAGGCTATGGAGGTTGGCAAGTATTATATTATGAGAGAGGAGACTGTGAGAGAAAGAAGAGGAAGTTACAATGGGTTTTGTTGTAGGTTGTATCCCTTCATTTTGTTGGATAATAATAAAGAAAGGACCTAGCAATTTTTTGGTGGACGTAGCCCACACTGGGTGAACCATGTAAATCTGTGTCTCTCTTGTATTGTGTATCTTCTGTTTTTTATTTCCGCATTTGTTTTATTTTATTACTCTGCGGTCCTGTTTTTCTAACAATATCGCCAAAGGATCATTGGTGATAGCAAAAGAAGAGAAGGTAGGTACATTGTATTTATGTACTGGTAATACTGACTCTTCTATCTCTTTAGATTCTAAAGGAGTGGATACAACATTGTGGCATCATAGGCTTGGACACATGAGTGATAAGGGGATGTAGATACTTCACTAAAGAAATTTGTTTCCAAATCTTAAACAAATTGATTTGGATTTCTGTGAGCATTGTGTTTATGGAAAGCAGAAGAGAGTTAGATTGCTCAGAGTCGAAATAGAAAAGAAGAGTGAAAGGTTATATATTGTGCATACATATGTATGGGGACCAACTTAGGTATCACCTCTTGGTGGCTCTCGTTATTATGTTACTTTTATTGATGATGCAACTAGAAAAACTTGGGTTTATTGCATTCGACAAAAATATGATATTTTTGATACTTTTAAGAAATGGAAAGCTTTGGTTGAGAATGAGATAGGAAAAGGGTTGAGGTGTCTCAGTTCAGACAATGGAGGTGAATATTGCATCAAGGATTTTGATTATTATTGTTCATACCATGTGATTCGTAGAGAGAAGACAGTTCCAGGAACACCACAAGAAAATGGTGTGTTCGAAAGGATGAACAGGACAATCATGGAGCATGCAAGGAGTATGAGATTGCATGTTGGTTTTCCCTTATAGTTATGGGCAGATGATATAGATATTGTTGTTTATTTAATAAAAAAGGACCTTCAATCTCTTTGGATGGTATAATTCCAGAGGAGGCATGCACAGGTAAAAAGGTAAACTATTATTTTTTGAAGACTTTTAGTTGTGAATCATTTGTCCATATTGATATAGAAAATAGAACAAAGCTTGAGGCAAAATCCAAGAAGTGTACCTTTATTGGATATGGTGTTAATGATTTTGGTTATAGTTTATTGGATTATGAAAATAACAAAATCATTAGGAGTAGAGATGTCATATTCAAAGAGAAGGTCATGTACAAAGATCAGTTGCAGGGAAAGAAATAGGAAAGAGAAAAACCAAAATACACAGTGCTTGATGAGATCAGTGAAAAAGAAATTTCAAAGGTACCGAAAAATTAAAATGTACAACAACAGGATCAACATGTACCCGAAACTCCTGCAAGTGTTGTTAGAATATCTATCAGGTTAATTAGACCCCCTGAACGATACTCTTCGTCATTGTATTATTTATTGTTGACTGATTCTGGTGAACCAAAACGTTATGAAGAAGCAATGCAGGTAGACACCAAAAATAAGTGGGAGCAAGGCATGAAAGAGGAAATGGATTCCTTGGTAAATAAGAAGACTTGGTATTTGGTTTAGTTTCCTGTAGGAAAATGAGCATTGCAGAATAAATGGGTTTACAAGTTGAAGGAAGACGATGGAGGAAAAAAATGGTACAAGGCTACACTTGTTGTAAAGGGATTTGCACAAAAGAAAGGTATAGATTTTGATGAAATATTTTCTGATGTTGTTAAAATGACTTCAATTAGGACTATTTTAAGTCTTGTGGTAGTAGAAGATTTGCATCTTGAACAGTTAGATGTAAAAACAACTTTTCTCCATGGGCATTTGGAGGAAGATATTTATATGCAGTAGCCACAAGGGTATGAGGTCAAAGGGAAGGAGAATTTTGTATCTAGGTTGAAGAAGAGTTTGTATGGCATAAATAAAGCTCCAAGGAAGTGGTATTTGAAGTTTGGAAGGTTTATGATATAAGAGGGTTATAGTAGATGTCATTATGATCACTGTGTTTATTTTAAAAAGATAGAAAATGGGAGCTATATTATCTTTCTATTGCATGTAGATGGCATGCTTGTTGCAGGGTCTAATATGCAAGATATAAATGTGCTCAAGAAGAAATTAACTAATTCATTTGCGATGAAGTATTTGGGTGCTACAAAGAAAATCCTTGATATGAGAATAACAAGAGACAGGAAAAATCACAAATTGACATTGTCTTAGGTTGAGTACAAAAAGAAGGTGTTGGAGAGGTTTAGAATGAAAAATGAAAAGCCAGTTAGTACATCTTTGTCCATCCATTTCAAATTAACTAAGGAAATGTGTCCCAAGACACAGGAGGAGATAGAATACATGTCCATGTTCCCTTACTCATCAGAAATTGGTAGCTTGATGTATGGGATGGTTTTCACAATACCAGATATTGCACATGCAGTGGGAGTTGTGAGCAGGTATATGAACAATTTAGGTAAAGAACATTGGGAGGCAGTAAAGTGGATTCTCGGGTATTTGAGAGGTACTTATACTCATGCATTATGTTTTGAAGGTTCATGCATTTTTCTACAGGGATATGTTGATTCAGATATGGAAGGTGATAAAGATAGAATGAGCAGCACCAAAGGGTATGTTTTTACTATAGGTGGAACAACAATAAGTTAGATTTAGAAACTGCAAAAGGTTGTTGCACTTTCAACAACAAAGGTAGATTATGTTGTTTCTACAGAGGCTATTAAAGAGATGATTTGGTTACAGAGGTTTATGGAGGAATTGGGAAAGAAGCAGGAGAATAATAGGTTGTACTGTGACAGTGAGAGTGCCACTCATCTTGCTAAGAACTCAGCTTTCCATTCAAATATTAAGCATATAAAGCTCAGGTACCATTTCATACGATCCATCTTGGAATATGGACATTTGAAGTTGGAAAAGATACATACTAGCTAGAATACTGCAGACATGTTAACAAAGGGAGTGTTTAAGGGTCCTAAATCCCTTTAACTCAATAGTAGGAACCAAATCTGTCATCAAGACCCAATTAGACTATGCATTGTTTAATGGCGGAATGGTTCTCCATATATTGTGATCCAGACAATTAATCGATGGGATTTATGTAGTGATTGACATATTGTCTTCTTGTGAAATATCCTCCTTCAGTTTAAACATTCTCTTTTTTGTATTTTTTGTTATAGGTGGGACCGACACAAGATAAATGTTGGTATAAATTAGCTGGGTAACAAAGGGAAATGCTTAACTACTGAAGAAGGCTGAGCTTGGGATAAACGTCATGCTCAAGCATGAAGACAATGATTCTTACATCAACTTGGTGGCATTTCAATTATTTATTGAGATACAATTTATCAGAAGAGAACATACATGCAATAAAATTGTGCCAAGAAAAATAGTTTCCTTAGCTCTAATCACCAATCACACATCAACACAACGATTTGTTTTCTTCATTAGAGGAAAGAATTATAAAAATATTGAATAAGATAAATTATCAATAGATTCAAAAACTCTTACTCATTACAACATCCATTCATGACATAAATTTAAAAGTAATTCCTCCTTATGATCGTTGAACGAATGTAGTATTTGGGTTTATGACCTATCACATCATGCTTGGGAATGTCTTTGCAAGTTCAAATCAAGCGGTTGTTTAGAATCAAGTCTCTTTAGATTATTTGCATAACTTAAATTTCCGTACGTAGATAGTTAGACTGGTCTATCTGTACTGTTGACAATTTCATTCTTTCAATACTGTCACTGTTATTTTGATTCTTCGAATAATAATTTGTAAATTGGCCATAATGTTTAAGTGAATACATGTTGTAATTTACTTGTCCGAGAATGGAAAAATGTTTTTATATTATATAAGAAATTCAAATAGATTTTGTTCCAAGAGATGATGCATGCCTCATAATTTTTTTATGAACTACTCAGACATGTAAATTAAGAGTTACTCAGACATGTCGTTCGAGATGTTGTTACTAGTTGCTATCATCATTATAATAAAATAAAACTATCCGTTGATATATTTCCATAGTTTAATATGTTTTCATGAATTAGTCAAAATATGTTATTAGTTATACAGTGACTATAGCGATCCATAAATTGAAAACACCTATTTTGATATAATAAAAAGTAGGGATGGGAGGTCTTATTGTCGCTATTCCCAATGTTATATATGTTGGCATATCCAAAGTATTTCATCTTATATGGTCTTTTTGAATCATATATTTTCTTATGCATTGGTCGAAGGTGGATTAATGCTAGCATTAGTTGGAATGTTTGCTTTAGCATTTTCTACTAGGTAGAATACATTCTCTAACATATTACTATGTGTGATTTTTTCTTTATTCTTGCGTGCTTTGAAAGAACAGACGAAGAGACCTGCCACGCTACATCATTTTTTCTTAAATGTTTGCACATGGCTACGCCTTTTGATGGTTCTGACAGTCTTAAGTGTTTACCTAATAGGTATGGCAGTCTTAAATGTTTATTGTGCAGATGCTTTGCAATACAGTTTCATTCCATTTTTTTTGATGGTGTTGTTTGCAATGAAATTGTGGTGGATTGTTCTCCATCGACATCACTCGTTCAGTGGTCGATGCTTTTTCGTTGGTTCGTTCCATGATTATTGTTCTTGTTTTATTCAACTTTGCAAAGTTGAGGTCCTGCAGTTGCATTTGGACCTCTTCGTGGCTGTTCACTGATTTATTGTTCTTCAACTTTGCAAGTTGTTGGACCTGTTGTTCCGGTTTGCAGTTTTTGGGGCTGAACTGTTGTCATCCCTTGTTGACGGGTAAGTTTTCATGCCATCGATTCGTTCGTGTTTTTCAATGGTGGGAGTCCCTGCTTCGAAATTCTGTTGCAGACCATCTTTCTCTGTGCTCTTAATTTTTGTTCCTGGAAACCATGTGTCTTCATATGCCGGTTTCCACATCTATAGATATTTGGAAAATTGCAATGTAGAGGGGTTTTCGAAAAGTAGTTCGGCTCTATCACAAGAGGGAACCATCCACTGGGGTGTAGATGGAGGGAATGCTTGTATTCTGTGGGTCGGAAAATTGCATCCAGTTCTTGCCTTTGTCCTGTCCTTTCTATCTTGCAAAACTTTTTCTGGCTCTGAGAAGCTTGTAGGATGCACGCCATGAACAGGTTCAAATCGGTCTTTCTGCTGAGTAAATTTATGGTGTTATTTATTTGCGTTGTTTCTTCTGTTTGGTTTGCTTTCTAGTGTGGGTTTGTTTTCTTGTCATCTACTATGGGGACTAGGGGGGATTGAATTTGACAAGAAGAAGGTTGAAAGATACATACGGGGATTGGTACCCAGTTCTGCGCTTGTAGTTTTCCTATTTTGCTTTCCTTCTTTTTTTTTCCTACTTTTATTCTTTTTTTCCCCTTTTCTCTGTTTTCATGCAAACTGAAACTATCTAACAAATAGCTTCAAAATGACAGTTCAAAATATGAAAGAAGTAATTGATGTTGAGTTGTATGAAATAGATACACACTCCATTATACATGACAGTATTGACGAGGTTTTGCATAGCAATGGCCTTTTTAGATTGAATGCACTGTCGTATACTGTAGGGTATTGCCTTTTCGATGCATTTCAGGTTCTACTGCATTTTCATTATTCCTCGACCGACCTGCACAATGGATTGATAGATTATTTCTTAGGTTGTTTAAAAAATTGCGACGTTGAGGCATTGGAGTCGTATGCATATGAACTAGAATCTAATTTTCTTCAGCAGTTGCATGAAATACATGATGTCGCTGCGTATTTTTCAAAGATGTGGTTTTATGCATCTCTAATTATGCCCGCACATGAGAGGATACTTTGGGGAGATACATTTTGTATACGGTGGTTATCTAAGTGGCTCAATATATCAATTGGAATATGGTCATTGACAAGAAAAACAAGATATCTACTATTCAACAAAACTGCATCTGACAATCCATATTGCATCTTGTTCCATGATGCCAATGTTGTCAGTGGTCATTATGAACCACTACTATACAGAAAAATGTCCATACGCAATGTTGAAGAAGCTCATATTTATTTGTCCCTCATTTGCAAAGACCTTGAATCACAGTGGATACGGAATATGCATCGCATAGACTGCCATGTTTTACAGCTAGTAACAACTGTTGTGTCTAGATGTGGAGATAGTTTGTTCAATGCAATTTGTTGTTTGGTAGCAGTGGAGTTCGATGTGCAGTCAATGCGAATTTAAATTGTACATTTCTTTTGCAATGCAATTATAGGCGGCATCCAACAGGATTTTAGGTGTTATATCAACACCTTTTTCCATATCTCCTACAAAATATACCAGCAATTGGAAGTTGGAAAGAATACCTTGCAAACATGGCATTTCCATATGAAAAAGGGAATTTGGAGGGTTGCATATTTTGTTTGCAATGGTTGTCTATCATGTTCTGAGTAAATATATAGGTCTGAGTAGAGAACTTCGCTCTATGTTGGGCCTAGCATAGATAGAAGAATATCCAATGGAGATCCAAGTGGGGAAGTTCACTAAATCCATTCAACAGCTTCAACAAAGAGTAGCAGAACTGGAATTACAAGAACTCTACAAGAAGTTTGAGACCAGAGGGAAGAAACTGCCCAGAGCGCAGTTGAAAGAATCAAGCCATTGGCCTTAGAATGCAAGCATCTCAGCAGTCGAAGTGCGCAGACCTATGAGTGCCTTGCAGAGGACCCAAAACTAAGGACACTAGAGTCACAGCTCCAGGAGGCAAAGAAACAAGCAGTGAAAGTACAAGCCCAATTGAAGCTTCCGTGAGTGGTCGAGAAGATGAAAAGGTCCCAGGAGGTGCGCATGGTCCAACAACAATTTAATGCTATCCATAGTAAAGTCTTGGAAGTGACCCAGAGACTCCAGCCGGTGCAGGACGAAGCCTGCACACTGTTTGAAGAAATCGAAGGATGAGGTGCAGAACTAGAACAAATGGTCACCACAGTAGAAGAATGCTTGGAAGGACTGGTCACTGAGAACGTCATTAAGGAGTTCGTTGAGAAAGAGGCTCTGGTGAAGCAGTAGGTCGAGGCAGCCCGAGCCAAGCTCAAGGATTTTGAAGAAGAAATTCCCAGATCAGAGTGACTCGGGAGGAGTCACAGGTGAGTGTTGGGAGCTTGTTAGCCCTAGATCAAGTTTTGGATAATCTTGGTCATATTTGACCATTTTTGGGACTTCAACAGACTGGTCGAAGACGAAGCACCCAGGTGAAGCGGAGATCGCGTGATCTCACACCCTTTTGCAGGATTTTTGAGTGATAGGGTTTATGTAACGGGTATGGGATGTAGGCCCATAGGTTTACCCATGTTTAGGCCCATTTTGTAATGTATAAATAAGTAGCTAGGCAATAATAGTAAGAGATACTAGACCTATAAAGAGGATTGTGCTAAGCGCAATTTCTGTGTGCATTGTAAGAAGGATTTGTGCATACTATGTGTTAAATTGCATAGCTAAGTGCAAGTGATTGTAAGAAGGCTTTGTGCTTGAACCTAGCTCGGGGAAGGAGGATCTAGCGAGGTGCATGAAGATATATTGTCCTATGCGGAGTGGGTTATGTGGTTCTGTGCATGTACGTAGATTGACAGAGGATAATAAAGAAGAAGAAGAGTCGGTGGACGTAGCCCCCCACTGGGGTGAACCATGTATATCCTGTATTGTGGTTGCATTGTGCATTATGGTTGATATGTTATTAATGTGATGTATGCTTAGTGTTGTAATATTTATGTTAGATGCATATGATATAGTAGCTTAGTTCTTAGTAATGTGAATGCATGCTAGATCTGGTTTAATGTTATGTGTTGAATGGTTAGATGTAATTAGATCTTGTTGAATACTGTGTTGCTCTGCAATCAGGGTTTTAACCTGTGATGTGAATAAGGGTTAAATGCCAATGAATGTTAATTGCTAAGTGCTCTGTTAAGTACTGTGATCACAAATCTGTGTCCCAACTAGGTTGCAGACACTTGAGTCATGCAACCCCCCCTTCTCCTACCTCGGGTGATATTGCACCTGCTTCGCAGGTGTTGCCGAAAGGGCCGGTAGTTATGGTTTTGTTGGTGCGTTATTGAAGCGTTGAACCCTGGGTCTACCCCTGTGCCAACATAATGGGTATTATAGAGAATGGTTTCAATTCCAGTGAGGATTCGTTCATGGTTTTGTCTTTATTCAATATGCTTTGGAGCATTGTGCAATGTGAAAATCAGGGACTAGATCCAAATCCACGAGAACTATAACTTATTTTCAAAGCTAGACACCAATGGGAGATATCTGGAGAACGAAAATGATATCATTACGAGTAGTCTATCTAATTTTAATACAACCACTTTAAATCTCCTTTCCTACCAGTCTGATCAAGCTTATGATCCTGCAAATAAGGGTTTTGTTGAAGGATCGACTGGATATTCTTCTATCGGCACCATTTACAGTTTAGTTCAATGTTAGAGAGGTATATTTGTGAAGGGATGGAGATCTTGTTTGCATTCAGAAAGAAATAACATCTATCAATGTTGTTCTATGAAGCATGGAGCTCAAGCAATGTTATGAAGTTGCCCGGTCCTACATGAAATATACCCCTTTTTTAATGCTACAAGAGGGAGTATTACTAGCCCACCTGCATCCTCCAACTCATTTAGGGAAAACCCTCCCACAATAGCTTTTGAGACTCCTCCGACTAACATAACTTCACCCTTTCTTTGTATATAATTTTATGATTTTGTTCATTTTGGGATCACATCGTTTAAATATTTGACTTTTTGTATTTTTTACGGGCATATTTTCCAATCAAGTTTTACTTGAAGTCGGTCGAAAATTGTTGGAACTCCAGCTTTGAGTGATTGAGTTTGTATAATTATAGTTCCTTGAGGGTTTTTAGTGTTGGACACACCGACTACACTGAGAAGTGGGGGTGAATAGTGTAAGGCTCTTTTTCCCAAAACTTCCCTTTCACAAACTTCTTAGTTAGCAATCACTATTTACTCATTACTTATTACTGTCATTCATAACCAGTCAAATGTAAATATACATCAGCAACATACAACAACATATATCATCATCAAGTCATCATCACAAGGAGCACAATGAACACAAGATGTATGTACAATTTTCTTTTTATTACGGACTATGATCCTTGGGTTTTTCAACAACAACTTAATAGAGTACAGCTCTACAAGACCACCATCTCTATAATGCAAGACTCAACACCAACTCAACATAAGGTCTGCATTCCAAATCTTTGTTACCATATTCATTACATGAATAACATTGACCATGAAAAACACTTGCATACCTTTTCTTTGGTGTCCATCTTCTTTGAGCTGTAAGGATGGCTTCTTGATGTCTTCCTTGCTTTTTTCTTTTGAAATTTTCCTTACCTTGTGTAGATGGTTGACTTGCAAAATTGTCTTCATCCTTTGAGAGTAAGGGACTTAGCTCATGCTTCTTTGAGGTGCTTGCTTCAGTATGTGTACTTATTTCTTGTATGAGGGACCTGATTTATCATTTGGTGATCTTCGACTTTCCAAAATCTCATTCAAGATTTGTGAGCTATTCAAGAATTTGTCTGAATTCTCTACTTTCTTTCTAAGATCAACAACTTCAGCTTCTAACTTATGACATGATTCTTCCTTTTCAATTATTTGATTCCTCAATAGTTCCTCAACCCTTTTGGCTTCTTCAATTTGGGTCTTGAGATGGACAATAGTTTCAAAACTTTTGATAATCTCATCATCTACTTTCTTATCTTCTTTTTCATTTTTTAGTCTTGTGATCTCTTCTTCATTTTCTTCTAATTGAGTCTTATTACTCTCTTCTTGTTTCATGAGCATTTCCCTTAACTTCAAGATGTTCTTTTGACTCTTCTTAAGAAAATTTTTAGTGTTATCGGAAAGATAGCTATAGTCTATATAATAGTGGTCATTGTTATATTCATACAGACCTCTTTCAACTTTCTCGTTAATCTCCAATAGTTTCTCTTCTACTTCTTCCATGGAATAACAATCAATTGATTCTATACAAACTCTTTCTAGATTTTCTTATTCACTTGTAGAGAAAAATTCAACATCATCACAATTTGAATTATTGCAATCAAGGGTTTGTGGATATTATTTACCTTCATTTGAAATTTCTCCAAGTTCTTCCCTTTTGTCAACATCATCACACGATTCTTTGCCTTCATTTGAAATGTCTTCAAGTTCTTCCCTTTTGTCAGCATCATCACATGATTCTTTTCCTTCATTTGAAATGTATTCAATATATTCCTCTTTGCCAACATCATCATATTTATAAATAATGCAACCAAGATGTTTTGGATATTCTTTACCTTCATTTGTCTTCATGGAGTTGTCTTCAATATCTTTATTCTTGCTTTGGTATGTCTCCTCTAGCTTTAGCCATAGATCCTTGGCGGAAGTGCATTGTCCCATGCTCTCTTTGATAGGGCTTGAGAGTCCACTAAGAATGTTCTTGAGAACCAATGCATCATTCTTCTTTCATTCCCTTTGAAATGCAAACTTTGACTTATTCTTCAAAGAAACTAATCCACCAATGGTTGTCTTCCAAATACCCTCTCCCATCTCTTTCAAATGCACTCTCATTTCTATTCTCCAAGTAGAATAGTTTTTCTCATCAAGGATTGGAACTTCGTCATCCATTTGTGTGTCTATCGATCTCCTCCAAGCTTGTTAAGTATTATAGTGAAGGCTTGCTCTAATACCAATTGTTGGACACACTAACTACACTGAGAGGGGGGGGTGAACAGTGTAGGGATTTTTTCCCAAAACTTCCCTTTCACAAACTCCTTAGTTAGCAACCACCATTTACTCATTACTTATTACTGTCATTCATAACTAGTCAAATGTAAATATACATCAGCAACATAGAACATCAACATATATCATCAACAATTCATCATCACAAGGATCACAATAAACACAAGATGTATGTACAATTTTCTTTTTATTACGGACTACAATCCTTGGGTTTTTCAGCAACAACTGAATAGAGTACAACTCTACAATACCACCAGTTGTATAATGCAAGAATCATTTTACACACTCACCACCAACTGAGATGAGGAAACAATCCTCAACAGATGTCAAACTGTCAACAAGTACGTGACATATCGGTAGTTCAGCACGCGTATGTATGCACCCTACCAATAATGCAACCCACATATGTACATGCTCTGGCTCACTGCGACATGTGTATGCTTTCAGAAAATAGGGTTTCTGAAACTTCATCTTTCTATCCCTTCAAACTCTTTCTCTTCTGTCACATCTGCTTTTGATCTTGTCACTGTACTATATGAACCATAACCAATCTCAACGCATCTATGATCTTCCACAAGAAACTCATGCTTATCAACCATACAATATGAATGTTACTCATCATGTATAAACAACCAGTATACTATAGCAATCATATTTGTATTGAATCATAAGAGTGTTTCTCAATCTATCAGCCAACACAAACCAAATCACAATAGCCATATCAAGAATGCCTTAAGAATTCACCACACAACATGAAAGAGTATCCATCAAGACAACAATGTAACCATACCAGAGTCTCAGTGACAGATCTGAGCCCATAGAATGGAGATCTGTAACATACTTCAGTCATCAAGATCCTGGCACCAACTCAACCACAAGTCTTCATGACTTCATCAACTGTACGCGCCCTATCTTCATTCATCCCGCATATGTACGTGCCCTGGCTCACTACAACCTGTTTATACCTTAGAAACTAGGGTTTTTGAACTTCTGATACTTCTGTCGTCATGATCTCAAACTTGTCGAAGCTATGATGTGTCCATGAGATCCTCTAGTCCTACTTTCTCTCAAAATAGATCTTAAATATATGCTCAAGAGATACATAAGAGATCCACACAAGATGCTCCCCAAATATACACAAGATATGCAATTACACAAGAGACCTTTGCCTCTTATTTATACTTTCTAAGTAGCTTCCTTAGAAGCATATTCTAGTTCACCTAACTCACTTCTAGGTCACTTAACCCATTTCTAGGTTACTTAACCCATTTCTAGGCCACTTAACCTATTTTCCTTATTTTAGGGTTAACCACTTTCCATAGATAGAAAGTTATCCATTTCTTTATCATTTAAATATTCCTCCTTGACTTGGTCACTTTTCTTTACCATTTAAATAATAATTTCTTCTTAGCAAGATCTTTGACTTCTTTGACCTTTTGGGGCTTCAAGCCTACATATGAGGGTCCTTCATCTTCGTAGGGTCATAAATCTCAAACCATGAGGAGTTATATGAGATTTCACATACCACCAGAAATGGCATGACAAGCACTATCCATATAGGATAGTTTCACTAACAACTTCACTGATATTCATCTCATTATTCCACATATAAGTATGGGTTCTCCAACCATACTTCAAGGACAACTCAACCGCAAAGCGTATTCCCATGAGGGATTTTACCATAAGGGGACCACTTTAGAGTTCATCCATTTGTACACCTTATCAACCATGATAATATAGTAATGATTCATCTTTGCATCATATACCAATCGATCCATCTTCATCATCATGTATCGATGACAACTCATTGATCCATCTATGCATTATGTATCAATGACAACTCATTGATTCATATTCATCTATGCATCATATCAATGACATCATATGACTATGATTCCACTTGACATCAATCCATTCACATCAAGGACAATACATACTTCATCAATATACTATAACAAGACATTGTTCATTTGACATCAAACAATCATCATTTGGCATCAATCAATCACTTGACATTAATCAATCAAACAATCACTTGACATCAATCCTTTGACATCAATTGATCAAACCTTTGTCATCAATGACAACATGATTCAGAATTTAGGGTTTTGAATCGATTTATGGATTCCAAAATGAAATTTAAACAATAGAAAATGGAGATTTCACCATGATCTATTTTTCTAGATTCCGGTGAAAAAGTTCAAAAAGTTGAATGTTTAGACAACGTCGTTTGGGATTATATAATGGAATATAATATTTAGGATCAGTGGATCAAAAACTATGTAAATTTTGATTCTATTTTTCAAATATATTATAATATATGTATTATTCTTTTAAAGGGTATTATAAAACTCTTTAATATAATTCTATGTTACACGGGATCCGTCCCCCCCCAAAAAATATGCATCTACATTTCAGGGACTTGGGGACACTTAGGAAATGTTCCCAATTTGTTTGGGACTCCATTGGGGACTTTAGGACTAGTTATCCATCCCCAAGACATTCCAGGCGAATTTCAGGGATGTTTCAAACAGATTTCCAGGATGTTCTAGGCAGATTTCAAGGATTTTCTAGGCAGATTTGGGGGATATTCTGGGCACATATTTTCATCTTTGAAAATCATAGAATTTCATGATTGGACAATATGATTATTTTTCTCATCCATTATTTTGTATTGCACTGAATCTAAAACTATCGTACACGTTGCGGCTCAAAACATGGATTTGTATGATGGATTTTGATTTGGGTTTTTGGTGATTTAAATATTGTATTTTCAGCAACAACATTACAACGAACAAGACTAGTGAGTGTTAGGGTTCGTCTGGCATGAGAGTTAGGGGTTGAGGTTCATAGAGGCTCATGGCGGCGCCAGGGGGCGGGATCCCCGCCCCCTCTTCCACGAAATCGGTCGAAGAAGCATTCCGCAGGCTCATCCACAGTCAAGGGAAGAAGGCTTCTCCTCCGGAGATTCCGAAATTCATAAAGAAACTTGACGAAATTCCTGAAATCGCTCTACCTGAAGAGAATCCTATGAAAATAGCAGTAGCTCTGGCCAATTGAGGGTTAGTTGGATAGTTTATGGGCCTGTGGCCGTCCACCAAAACAACAGACGATTGGATACAACGGAACTGGAGACCGAACCTAGCAAACGGAGTAACCTGCTACCCAGTAGGAAGAGGCTATTTCGTTTTTGAATTCATTACTGAAGAAGATCGAGATCTCGTATTCAGAAACGGACCATATTTCATGGGGTCCCAGGGACTATATTTAAACAAATGGACACTGGATTTCAACCCATTGGTGGACACGCCTAAGAAAGTGCCAGTCTGGGTTAGATTGCCGAATCTTCCAATACACTGCTGGGACTTCGAATCGCTGCAAAAAATCGGAAACGGAGTAGGCAGGTTCATCGACAAAGAAGACAATAAGGGTCAATATACATGTGCCAGAATTTGTGTTGAGGTCAACCTGGAGGCAGGGCTCCCAGAAGCTGTCAAGTTAACCGTTGGATCGTGGACCCACTACCAGAAACCGGACTACGAACACTTGCCGTTCAAATGCAGAAACCGCCAGGAGCACGACCATTTTCAAAGGAACTGCCCCAAATTACAAACCAGTGGGACGGAGGATGCAGATGGCTGGAAAAAAGTAAGGAGAGGGAAAAACTCGCAGAATACTAAAATCAGAGACAAGTCGCATCAGGAACCATCCAAAGAAGGTAACCCTACGAACAGTTCTCAAGAAAATCCAAAAACTCAAGGAAATCCCACTATAGGTATTGAAGAAGGAGGAAGCCAACAACCAGGAGCCCCAGTGAGCCCTAGCACAGGAGCCAAAAGCATAATCTCGAGCAAGGACGACACCAACCTGGATACTAACACTGAGGCCGAAACAGAGGAGGACGATGACACTGAAGCAAGCAGCCCAAAAGAAACACCTGATCAGCCAAAAAGAGGAAGAAAGACATAGAAAAAAAGACGAGAAGAACTGTCCTATAAGGAGGTAACTCTGGGCACTCAGCACACAATTTCGGCTATGATAAATACTAGACAAGGGTCGAAACAGGGGAAGACGCCGAAAGGTGCTCCCCTTCCTCAAGCAAGTAAATAATGCAATTAGTCTCCTAGAATTGCAGAGGACTTGGCAGCAAGACAAAATAAGAAGCCTTGAGAGACTTATCAAGGCTATCAAGACCTGAAGTCCTCCTTATCCAGGAGACGAAACTTGAGGAGGAAGACTTCCTCCGGGCAAGTAATTTTTTTTGGAAGAAAGGTCCGGGTCGGGCAGTCAGCGCCCGAGGTGCCTCGGGGGGAATAGTAACCCTCTGGGACTCTTCAAAGATCGAACTAATAGAAGAAGCGGCAACCACTCACTGACTCTACACTAAGTTGCTACATAAAGGATCCTGGAATCTGGTAAGTCTTTTTAACATGTATGCTCCTGTTTTAATTAATGAGAAGAAAGATTGTTGGGATTCCTTAGCCCTTTTCCTTAATCAGAGAAATCATGTAAACATTATAGTGGCAGGAGATCTAAACGTCACCCTCTCTCAAGCTGAGAATAAAGGGGGCTCGATAGTTAGATATCCTGCTCAGGAATGGGTTGAAGATCTAATCTCAGATTGGGAACTTGAAGACATTATCCCAACAAATGGAAAATTTACTTAGTCTAATAGGCGTTTAGGGCCAGGACACATTGCTGCCAGACTTGATCGTTTTCTTGTTCAGTCCTCCTTCCTCTCTCTTGGACTGTTAGCCACCTCCAAAGTTCTGCCCCATTCCACTTCCGACCATAAACCTGTATCCCTGTCTCTCTTCCCCCCTTCTTCTCTAGGTCCTCTCCCCTTCAGGTTCTGCCCCTCTTGGGCGCACCATGAAAACTTCCATTCTCTAGTCCTCCGCTCCTGGAATCTCTCCATCTCGGGATCCCCTTTCTTTGTATGGGAAGAGAAACTTAGATCCCTCAAATTGAACCTAAAACTCTGGGCCAAACACCTCGGAACCCCCTTGGAGGAAAAGAAAAAAATTCAGGAAAATTTGGAAAGGCACCAAGCAGTCATGGAAGAAGTTCAAGTTTCCCAGGAACTCCTTAATCAAGAATCTAAGATGCAAAGGAAGTACCACAAAATTTGCAGAGAAGAAGAAAATTACTGGAGAATTAAATCGAGGGCACTATGGCTCCAAGAAGGAGATAGAAATACCTCCTTCTTTCATAAACAAACCCAAGCAAGAAACAACTATAATCATATTAGCGAAATCCATTGGCAAGGCCAAATCTACACGGATCCTGAAGATATCAAAGATGCAGCTCATTCCTACTTCAAAGATATTTACTCAGCCCCCGAACAAGAGGATTTGGAGTTGAACTCTTACCCGCTCTCAGAAATTCCAAATCTGGTTACAGAAGAGGACAACAGAATTCTGAACAGACCTATCAGCATGAAAGAAATCAAGAAAACAGTCTTCAGAATGAACCCTGATAAGGCACCAGGACCGGATGGGTTTACCCCCCGTTTCTTCATCCAATGTTGGGATACCATCAAAAAAGATTTAAGTAAAATGGTCATGAGATCGCAGGTCTGCAATAAACTCGGTGGCGGTACAAATTCAGCCTTCTTATCTCTAATTCCAAAGGAAAAAGGAGCGAAAATTTTTTCTAGATTTAGACCGATTTCCCTATGCAACACAGGATATAAAATCATCACCAAAATAATCGCAAATAGGCTTAAAAAAATCCTTCCAAGACTGATCCCGAAAAATCAAGGAGGTTTTGTTCAAGGAAGGCAAATTTTAGACAATATCATCCTTGTCCAAGAAGCTATTCACTCCAGTTGCAAAAAAAAGGAAAAAGGTATGGCAGTTAAGCTCGATTTAGCCAATGCTTTTGATCGTGTAAGGCATGACTTCTTGTTTGTATTTATGCAAAGATTTGGGTTCAATCAACAATTCATTAATTGGGTGAAGGCTTGCATTAAAGCTCCCTGGATCGCTCCATTGATAAGTGGATGCCCAGCCAAGTTTTTTCAAGCCTCCCGAGGCTTGAGGCAAGGGTGTCCCCTTTCCCCTATGCTGTACGTTATTCAAGCTTCAGTTCTCAGCTTTCAGTTGCAAAGTGCTCTTCATAACAGAGCCTTCCCGGGCATCAAAGTAGCTCCCTCAGTTAAGGAAGTCAGCCACACTCAATTCGCCGACGACACACTTCTATTAGGGGCGGCCACTCTAAAGACAGCAAGGAACCTCAAAACAGAGCTAGATATATACAAAACATG
>JZKD02S1289828.1:0-12024 GCA_000966675.3 Picea glauca | reverse complement strand
GTTTTTTTTCCCACCTTTTTTAATGTGGTTTTTTTTTCTCAAATTTGGGTTTTGAATATACTTTTTTAATTTATTGTTTTCTGGGGAAAATTTAATTTTTTTTTATTTCTATTTAGTTTTCTCTTCCACGTTTTTTTAAATGTTTTTTTTTAAATAAATTTGGCTTTTGAATGTATTTTTTTTAAATGTTTTTAATTTGGATTTTTGAATATATTTGCATAGGGATTTATTGTCAAGGCCACAGTTTCAATTAGGTCATAATTAGCTATAATTTTAACATTTAGAAAAAATATTTTTCTTTAGGTAGCATCATTTTTTTATTTGTGTTGATTTTAAGGTTTTTCTAAGCAACTATTTCATTTTTTAAGGCCATGCTTGAAAAAAGTTGTAATTTTGACCCAATTAGAAAAAATGGTGCTGCTGATAGCACCACTTTTTTATTTGGGGGTTGATTTTCATGTTTTTAATACAAAAATATGGGTTCTCATTTTTAGGTCACGGTTCTTATTAAGTCAATAAATTTGTTTTTGGTGGCCCGCCCTACATAAGGATGTTAAAGAGTTCTTAGACATGTGATGTCTGTCAGAGAGTTGGAAAGCCATCCAGAAGAGAAAAGATGCCTTTAATACCGCAAGTTACGATGTAGGCTTTTGATAAATGGGCAGTTGATTTTATTGGGTCGATCAACCCACCAAGAAAAAGGTCAGGAGCAAGATATATAATAACTGCGATAGATTATTTGACCTGATGGGATGAACCATAACCTGTCAGAGATTACAACGCAAAGACTGTTGTGCGATTTCTCTTTGAGAATGTTTTTACGAGGTTTGGATGTCCAAGAATCCTTATGAGTGATCAGGGGACCCATTTCTTGAATAGGATGATTGTTTCCTTGACAAAAGAATTTCATATTCACCACTAATAGAGCACACCTTATCATCCTCAATCGAATGAAACAATAGAAGCATTTAACAATATCATGAAGCATGCGCTGACGAAGATATGTAATGTAAATCGATATGACTGGGATTTGAGGATTCTTGCAGTACTATGGGCATATCAGACTATATGTAAGAAGATGACAGGACAAACAACATTTCGATTAGTATATGGCCAGGAAGCAGTTATGCCCATGGAATTCATTGTGCTGAGTCCGCACATTGTTCAAATGACAAAGATTATAGATTCTAGCACAATAGAGAAAATATTTCCAGAGTTAGTGGAACTAGAGGAAGACCACTTCGTCGTAGGATTTCATCAGTAAGTTCAAAAAGTGCGTGAAAAGGCATGGAATGATAGACATATTAAACAAAAGAAGTTCCAGATGGAAGACTTAGTTTTTCTCTATGACAACAAATTTTGCAGCACCCTAGAAAGTTCCAAATGCATTGGTTGGGTTCGTATGTGATAAGATTTGTGACAGAAGCAAGTGTTGTTTAGTTGGAGAAATTGAATGGGGAAATCATGGAAGGGCTCATAAATGGTAGTCAGCTGAAACTGTATAGAGATAGTCGTGCTTCCATGCACTAGTTTGAGCAGGCAATATGTGTACCATAGTATTTTTATTATATTGTATTATAGAGGAAAATAAAATAGCTTGAGGAAAGCCACAATAAACATTTGAAGAGATAAATTTCTAAATCGGGCATTGATCAAAGAGTCAAAGATGAATAAGAAAATGTCGCGGAAAGGGAGGAAAATTGAACTACACATAGAAAGGTGAATTGAAGAACCAGGATAAAGACTTGCGCAGAGAATGGGACAAGCATCAAAGAGAAAACATAATGGCAAGATGGCAGGAATGTGTAGTCATAAATGAAGAGAGATGACGAGATTTTGATAGGATTGCAAATCTAGACCATGATCCATCGAAAAATATGAATTTAATACATAATATGGAAGGAATTGATTGCGAATACAATTGGATGGGACTGAGAATTTTGGGTTTGAAGAGGAAAATAACAGTTGGAAACAACCTATAAAAGATAACAAGGAGTGACGAGAAAGGTTTATTGTTGCGTGAACATTCAAAGAGAACCAAGAGCTAGATTTTTATTTTTTTTACAAAATCGAGTGAGTTGTAGACAGAGCCGAGGTTTAGAGAGTCATGGTGCCACCAAAGGAAGGAGCATCCACATCAGGAACAAAGAATCCGCACACTAAGCATAAAGAAACACCGGTATAGGAAGAAACCCCGAGACCAGAGGCATCATACCTAGTCAACTTTCCTAAAGTGTATGTGCCACCTAGAAAGCCTACAACAAAGCAAGTGAGAATGAAAAAGGAGACGAAGTACAGCCCGATTACATCAGTGATTTCACCTGGGGTCACCGTTGAGGGGGATATGCTGGGTGTAGTAGGAATCCCAATATTTTCAGACCAAGACATTGCCGATATTAAAGAAGTTTCTAGAATTAGCGCCAGAGAATTACATGCGCACATCACTCAGACCAGATTCATTTATAATCACAGTCGAGCCGTAAGAATGCGCCATAGGATTGTAAAGAGTAGGCATACTAAACTTGTTGGAGATCACACATTTTGGTAGAAGTGCATAAATCAACAACTGTGTCAAGTTATTGTTAAGTTGCATCCATGGAGGGTTCCTATGGTTGGATAGGGTGGTGTAGATTGACACTCAATTGATTTTGTGGATTACAGGATTTCCCTTAGCAGGGGAAGACCCATTACCTTTATTCACAAACAAGATGTAGGGAAAAGCATTAGCAGAAAGAATGAAGGAAAAATATGGCACACACAGAGGAGCGCACATATTAGACGTCGCGATAATTAATGATGATACTATAAGATTTGCAACGCAAGTGATGGATTGCAAGTTACTTAGGAAATGCCACAGAGATTAGGTGCTAGTGGGAGTTATAGCAGCAACGAAGAAGTGCGCAACAGGAATGATGATGAACTGGGCAACATTCTTGGTGAACTAGTTCTTAATTGACTGTAGGGAAGCACATGAGAAAGGAATGGAGTTCCATTATGATTGGTTATTGATTTTAATTGCATTAGTTTCTTAGAGGGAGCAAGAAGAAACATAGTTCCTGGAGGGTATGCAGAAACCATACTTGGCAGCAAGGTATGTTTCGTTGTGGAATACCATGCACAAGAAAAAACATATGGACATCAACATCACCTTCTATCTTTATAAGGAGATAATCCGAAAATTCATTGAGGACACATCACAAATAGTTGAAGAATACAAAGACATAAGGTGATTCAAGGCGAGGCCATACCATATGTATGTTCAAGAAAAGAGGGATATGGATCAACAATGGTTGCTAAAAAACTACAGACTAAAAGAATGAGATGTCAGGGATATGGTAAATGAATGGGAAGTAGAGTGGAAAACCCCAGTGACATAAACAATGCAGAAGGAGACACAACAAATAGAGAAGGATCAAGAGGAAGAACATGAACATGAAGAACAAGTGAATGGTGTAGGCAACACTGAAACAACACTACATACTGGAGAGAAGAGAAAGGAGCACTCAATGCATAAAAATAAGAAGAGGAAATCCTTCAAGGAAGTAGCGATCCAAGCCTTGACTGAGGATGACTTGGAAAGTATCGAGCATCAGGTCAAATAAGTAATTGAAGAAGAATTTTCGCAAGCAGTGAAGAAATAAGAAGAAATGGACATGAATGTGCAGGTGCAGATAGCTACATTGCACCAGATTTTGGAATCAATAAGAATAGCGCCATCCCGAATGACGGAAGAAGAACAAACAAAAAATATATCAAAAATGAAAGAGTCATAACTGACAACATCGCAACCACCATCAACATCCATAGAGTGTTAGATAATGAAGATATTAACATGGTTCATAGAGTTCCCCATGACATAGATGCAGGAGCAAGCGAAAGAATTAATTCATATTGACTTAGATTGAAATCTGACTAAATCATATTAACTATCTTGTGAAGGAATGGAAATTACTAAGACTTTATAGAATTACATTAGTATAAAAGGATACGACTAAATAAGTTGGTATTGAGCTCTTCTTTTAACAAAATATGAGCAATGAACATGGAAGTGGGCTCCCTTTTCACCATAGGAAAATGCCTTGGGCTCCCTTTTCACCATAGGAAAATGCCTTATAGATAAAGAATTTGTTTTAAAGGGGCCACATGATTCTAAGAATATAATAAGAGATATGTTAAATTTCCATCTTAAATGTCCTAGAAACCATGATTAAAAAAACGAGGTCAACCTTTCTTAGCAATCTTCTAGATATAAGAACCATCTCTAAAAAAAAATTGACTTTAAGGATCCCCAATTATGATTAAAAAAATGAAGTCAACCTTTCTAAGCAATGTTGTAGATATAAGAACCATCTCTAAAAAGTTTGACACTTTAAGGATCCCCAATTATGGTATTCAAAGAGAACAATGATTAAGAAAATGAGGTTATTCAAGGAGAACAATGATTAAGAAAATGAGGTTAACCTTTCTTAGCAATGGAGAACAATTTTGTTTCCATACTTTCACAAATAGAGTTATTCGTTCATCGTACCATCACTATATTAGATTAGTGCAAAAGAAAATATCAAAGTAGTTTTGTTTCCATACTTTCACACATAGAGTTATTCATTCATCGTACCATCACTATATTAGATTACTACAAAAGAAAATATCAAAGTTTTTCATCTTGTGAATTTGCATACTTCCATGATATTTAAGATAATAAATATGTTTCCAAATTAGCAAACCATGAAGGGAAACTTTACATCCAAATTAGACCTCCTTATAAGAATATTCATTTTTAAAAAGTTGAATTTGATTTTCCTTTTATAAATGTCTTTTTTTGGGAGCCAAAAAAAAATGGAAAGTAAGAAAATTGGGAGTGCATGAATAGGGAATGAATGCTAAATTTTAATAGAATTAAATTAACAACAAGTGATAAGCTACATAAAGTCCGTATTTAAAGGTTCTTATTAATTTGATCAATATAAACATCCTATTCAATTTCACACAATATTTAAAGTTGATTATTAATTTGATCAATATAAACATCTCATTCAATTTCACATAATATTTTTTCCCATAAGAGAAACACACTTTGTTATAAGGGATGTTTTTTCCCATAAGAGAAACACCCAAGTACTTTGTTGTAAGGGATGTTTTTGTTGTAAGGGATGTTTTAGTTAAGTGTAACATTCAAATGATATAGATTTGGATAGTCAAGGGAGTATTAAAGAAGAAATATTATGAATTATGCTCATTGATCTCACCCTAAAGGCATTTAAATATATTTTAAAAAAGATTTAAAAAGATATAACTTCATGTCTAGAAGCCTCCCCTATAAACATATTATCATCAATAAATTGGAGATGGGAAAGAGGGTATAAGTTTGGAGTGAATCAGAGGTTGGAGATCTGTATGTAAATTTTATTGGATAAAGTTATCAGGATGCTCAATACTTTTACTATGATAAAAATGAGATAAGGGGAGATTATTTCACCTTTAGAAATTCCTCGTAAAGATTAAAAAGGTTCCTTTGGAGCACCATTCAATAAGATGAAGAGAAATGGAGTAAAGGTGTGACTTACTACCCATTGGATCTGAGTTCCATCAAATCAAAACAACTTGAGGTAACTACACAAAAGATTCCAACTCTAGTGGTCACAAGTTCTAGACATATCAAATTTGATGAGCATCCCTTGTTTGTTTTGCCGATGAAACAAATGAATAGCTTCTTGGAATATGAAAATAATATCCAAGACCTACCTTTTAGAGAAAAACAAACTTTTATGAGGAGATTATGATGAGAAAAAGGGTCTTGATGTGTTTTTCCATAACCTTAAAAATTGTCTTATAAATAGTGTTCCATAAGGAAATGGTTTAGAATTTGTGTGGTGTGAGGGCCTCCAACACCTTAGGGACAAGGGTGATGAAGGTAGCATTGAATTCCTTTAGAATGGTGCTACTTCAATGTGTTTTTTCTCTTCACTACCATGTATCATGGACTACATTATCCCATAAAAGATGGATGAAATATATTAGGAAGCCATTTGGATATAGGAATTTACCTTTGGGTGAATCTATGATTCTCTACCATACCTCCTCCTTCTTAACAAGTTTGCGTAAGTGTTTATTATGATTTTCAATGATGATATGAGAAAATATAGATGTAATGGCCTCCAAGCTATCCCAATGTGGATCAGTTAAGATACCTTTAAAGTGAGGATAATTCATAAAATAATCCCTAACCCGCTTTTATAGACTACCCCTGAGAACAATAGAGATGGTCAATTCTATTGTAGCTATATTTTTTCATAGTGCTTTGAAAGAAGAATTTAGTATTTGATCCACTTCCTTGGGCTCATGTGTGCAAGATTTTTGTTGCCATTTATTGTTGATTAATAAGAGTTTAGAAGTATCACATCTCTAAATCAAATTGCCTTCATCTTTGGAAAATGTTACCAAATATTGTTTTATTCAAAATAATCCACGTTTGAATTGGAAATGATTGACTATAAGCCAACTAATATGATAAAGAGGATAACTTCTTCCTGCATCCATCCTAAGAAACTTCTTCGCATTTTTTAGAGAGTACCTTTAGATTGAAATATAAAAGATCTTCATGGACGTGATTCACATATTTTATTTTTTACTATAAATATAAATATGCATGGATTGAAGTTTCAAGAATTGGTTCAAGTAGTCATCAACCAAATGTGATATTTCTTCTTCAAAGTTAGAGAGATCATTGGTTTGACTCTTTTAATCTTCTCAAAATTAGGCTTCTTATTGTCTTCATAGAAATCTGGTTAGCTATGCCTCGTGGAGTCAATAAGGCAGAGCATTAATAAAGTGGTAGAGCTGCCAAGACTACTTTGATGAGAGTAACTCTTCCAACAAGATTTAGCGACTAAGTTACCCATTGAATAAACTTCCTGAGATGTAGAATTTTTCAATTAGGATACCAAAGTATCAAAAGGAGGTACATTTGTCATCTAGAAGAAATTGGAAAACTCTAGATATCGCATGCATCTCCTAAGGCGTTGAATTCCAACCCATAATATGACATTTCCTATTGTTTATTACTCCCCTAGAGGCATCGAGGAAAGAGTCCAATACATATTTAAATCTAGAGGAAATAATCACATATGCACCACCCAACAATAGGGTGTCATCTACAAATTGCGAGTGGTTCAAATTTGTTTACTCCATGAGCTATTTGTAAGCTAGGAAGATTCCCCTCCATTCTTTCATGCTCAAGTTTTATGCTTAAGGTTTTCGGCCAAAATAATGAATATGAGGGGAGAGAGCGTACACCCTTAACATATTCCTCTACTAATTTGGAAGAATTATGTCGGCCTCCCATTCACGAGAGGTGCAATCCAAGGACCGTTGATGCAATAAATTGCCCACTTTATAAAATTGGAGCTGAATCCAAATTTCTCTAAAACCTGAAAAAGAAAGCCATGCCTAACACGATCAAAAGAATTAGCCATATCTAATTTAATGACCATACCTTTACCTTTGGCCTTAACACTTGAATGAATAGCTTCATGTACCAGTACAATGTTATCCATTATTTTCCTATATTGCATAAAGCCTCCTTGATTAGGGGAGACGGTTTTGGGGAGGATTTTTTTTAAATGAGAAGCCATTATTTTGGTGATAATTTTGTAGGATGAATTGCACAATGAGATGGGTTGGAATCTAGAAAAGGATGAAGGATTGGCTTCCTTAGGAATCCAATCTAAAAAGAGGAATTGGTATTCCCTCACAATCTTAAGGATTGATGGGTATAGAGCAACATTCATTTAAGATAATGCTTAATTAACATCCAAAAATGTTTGTAAAAGGAGATTGAGAAGTCATCCAACCCCAAGGCTTTATCCGACCCCACACCCTATACGAAAACAAATATTTCAGACTCAGAGATGGATTGGGTTAGGAACAAATTATCTTCATTTGTAACAATGGGGGGAATATTCTCAAGCATTGAATCCACATTGGAAGGATCTACCTCTTCTTGTTGAGAATACAAGCCAACAAAATGTTTATTGGAATCTAGTTTGATACATACAAAATTTGTCACCTGTTATCTATCTTCTAAAGTGATACTTGACACATTGTTCCTGGATTGCATGGCCTTGGCTTGGTTCTAAAATAATTTTGTATTCTTGTTGTCAGCCTTAAGCCAAAGACTGTGTGGCTTTAAACGCCATAAATATTCTTCATATCTCAGAGCTCTTTGACATAGGGTTTGGAGTTTTATTTCATCTTTTTGCAGCTTAACTGTGATTTATTTGTCCCCTATATATTTTTGAAAATTTTCCAACTTGCATTTAATTTGTTCTTTCTCCTTAGTTGGTAGGTCGAAGGAATTTTTGGCCCATAGTTTAAGAGCTTGTTTCACCATAACGAGATTTTTCTCCCAAATGAAGACAACTCGGGTGCTAGGAATCCAGGTTTTCCAAGTCTCTTCAACCAAAGAGTCCACTTCTTGGTAGTTGAGCCATAAGGGATTGAAGTGAAAGGGTAGAGGCCCATAGTTAGGAATTGGATATGTGGTGAGATTGGCTTATGATCAGAAATGAGGGAGGGGAGGATAAAGGATTTTATGGTTGAATTTTGGCGGAGAAAATTATTGTGGACCGTGAGACGATCTAAGCGAGCAACAATATGCCCTGGCTCTGATCCCAGATTGGACCATGTGAACTTTCCTCTCTGAGGATTAACATATAACATATGCCAATCTTCAATTAATTCCTCCATCTTTTCGTGGAAAGGATTTTGACCAAAGGTCTCCCCCTCTCTTTTCTGCATTATTTCTAGTGACATTAAAGTCGCCATCTACAATACAATCCACAAAAAATTCAGTTTCTTTTAGGTTTAAAATGGATCTCTAGCATATAGCTTTCTCCACTAGATTGATTGCCATATAAATGTTGATAATCACAAAAAAATTATTGTTCTGCCTTGATCTCAATTTGGTGAGAATCCAATGTTGGGTTTTGAAAGAAAATTCTAAACATACATGTTTGTTGTTCCACATAGTACATATATTTCCAGAGGCCCCTCTAGAGTATTCGGAAATAACATCGCTAGAGTGCCATAAACTTTTCACTAGTTTATTTTCTTCTTCCACATTCATTTTGGTCTCCTAAATCAGGAGTATTTGAGGCTTTTCAGATCAAATTAATTCTTTGACAACGATAATCTTGGGGTCATTTCCTAAACCCCTACAATTCCAAGAGACCAAAATCATTATTTAGGAGGGTTTGGATGAGAACCCCCTTTGGTTACAACATTTCCTCTAAAAAATTTTGGTGGCTTGGTTTCTCCCATCATTTTTGGAATGTTTTGTTGCGAACCCATCGTAATATCTTTGTTGACTTGTTCTTCTCGAACTATTATGGCTACCTTTCTCCTAGATCTTCTTGGCAAATTTTCCTTAGACATTCTATCTTCATGTTCTTATTTTCCTAAATTCTATCATATTTTGAATTGTATTTTTCTTCTAAAAAGGCCACTTCTGCATCTATGAAAAACTCCTTTTCTTTCATCCTTGGTTCGAAAAGGGTAACAACTTGTTTTACTGGAACATAAAAAAGGACCCATTTTTCTTCTCATTGCTTCACGAGCATTCCCACACACATCGAAGGGGACCTAGGGGTCGGACGGACTAAAGGAGGCTCCTTGTTGGACGACCCATCACCAAGAATGACTGGAATATCATCCTCACTGCTATCAACAACTTTAGATAAGATTTCAAAACTATTTTTTGTGGAAAGGTCCGCTACCTGTTGAGGTTTTTCGGGATTTTTAAGCGAGGGATTTAAACCTCCATGAGATGGACCGACAAAGTGTCCATAAGGGGGATTCTGACTTCCACCAAAGCCAAATTTTCTCGAAACTACATGCCAACGTTCTTCTTTACCTGCACTAGAGGAGAGAAATGTGTCTTCCTTGTTGCAATTTTTCGTTAAATGCCCATATCTGTGGCAAATTTTACACTTAAAATGGAGTTGTTCATAGTCAAGTTGTTGCACATGTTTCCAGTTGTCCAGAGATATAAGCATTGTTTCAGGAATCCATTTCTCAAGATCTACTTCAACACAAATCCTTGCACAAGAAGAAATATTCTCCTTTGGCTCAACTCAATCTATATATCTTCTAATGGAACTCCCTATGCATCATAGGGCATCACCACTCCAACAATGGAGAGGGAGATATGGAAGTCAAATCCACACTAGAACTGCAGATGGTACATCATTTTTCGAGACTGAAATTATGAGTCCATTTACTAAGATACATCCCTCTTACTCCCAGAATTATGGGCCACCACGGAAGATCAGATCTCGGTCGTCCTTTTTCTCAAAGAGAAAGGCGAAAAACCTTCTTCTGCAAAAGAAATGATTTAGGGAGCCTTTGCTGAGAGGCTTCCAAATTTTCTCCAGCTAGATTGCTACTGTCTTCGAAGAGGGCCAAATACCTATAAACTAACCAATCAGGCCTTCATCAACAAGAGCTAATGATTTCTTCCTTGTAGAAGAAGGTCAAAGAAAAACCTTGGGCATCTCATCCATTGTTTTAACAAACTTAGAAGTTTGAGGATTCAATTTTTTTACCAAGGCTGCGACCATCGCATGGAAGGCCAAAGCATAGTCCTCTGAAGGGGGTTGCCCCCACTGCCATCATCCATTTCTCTCAAACCAAAACCTAGGGTTTAGAGACACAACACTCAAGAGCTCACTATGCTCTATATTCTTCTTTTTATATCTATTTTCCTTCCATTAGGATGATAAATTAATCTTCTTAATCAAAACCAACAATTTTTATTTAATTTATTACTTTACATCACACACAAAATCTTATATAAAAGAAAAGAGAATTAGAGTTGAAAGTATAAGTATTAGTCCCATGGGATAGCACAAAGACGTGTACATACTCTCTCATGTTACGGGGAGAGGTCACGAGTTTGAGCCTTGTGTCCTTGAGGCCACGGTTTAGCATCCCATATCATCCACTATGTGGGAAAGTATCGGATGCTCGTAATTTTCCAGAGAAAAATAAAAAATTATTATTAAAATATTTTAATAAAAAAGAGAAACTAGAGATATTATAAAATCATATTCATTAACATAAACGTAGAGCATGGGCTAGTGCCATCGTCTACATACTCAACATAACAAACTATTGCTATTTAACTTATATTTTCAATAAAATATATATTACTCTCACATTTACATTTATAAGAAAAAGATACTACTCTCACATTAAGGAAAGAATCTTCAAAGAAATTTAATAAAAAGTTTATCTGAAAGGGGCAACAAGATGCATAACATTAGAATGAGGATCATCTTGTGCTAGGGATGAGTGGCGATTATTTATTTTATAGTTGTTATTAAAATTTGATTATATTATAACATTATAATTTGTTTGTATTATTATTATGATAAATTATAATAAAGAATATATGAAATTATTTGTTTTATTTAATATTATTTGAGGATATGGAAATCTGACATCATCATGTCAGGTTATAAAGTATTTGACTTCTTTTTAATAATTAACATACACGTGCATACTCTCTTTTTTATTAATAAATTTTAAATTTTATTTAAAAATTAAAAATAATATTTATGAAAAAGTTAACATTACTTTATTTTTATATTCTTAAACTTCATTAAAAAAAACTGGAAATCTTAAGATTCCATTAATATTTAACTCCAATATTACTGTAAATAAGAACTCCAAACTGTGTGCTTAGTACACTGGTTTCATGACATCTTCATGTTTGACTGGTAGGGAGTCCGCCTTTTAGCGCGTTGAAATTTCTTCACAATAACTATAAGCAAATTTAATTTAATTTAAACAAATAGTTTATTAATAAAAAGTTTCATTTTATATTTTGTTAATAAAACGGTGTTTAGCCCCTATCATATATGTGATAGCATACAATTAGGGTCTTATTATCATCTTCTAGAACCAACGACTGGTTCAATCAGTCAACTTGGCTCACTCTATTTAAGGAAATTTGTGAGAATTTTA
>JZKD02S1289817.1:0-12024 GCA_000966675.3 Picea glauca | reverse complement strand
AATATATATATATATATATGTACACAATATATATATAATAATTTATTTATTTATTTTTAATTTGACGACCGTTACGTCATATAATGCTTTAGATACCGCTCGTTGACAGGGGCGTTGAGGACTTCTCCGTCTATATTTGATGCAAATGCGCCCAAGCACGCGTCCGCTCTCACCAGGACCTTCTTTTAGCTAGGCCCGAAGAGTTAAAATTACTCTTCAACCCCCTGTCGGGAGTTCTCAATATCCACAGACTTTCCTTGTGATCTCCCTTCTTCAAATCGGGAAATCGGACCTCGCGATATCATGAGTCCTAAGCTCATGGAATCGGGTTTCACCAATCCCCGAATCCCGATGATCACTCATTCACGGATTTCTTACCCCTGATCGAGAATTTACCTGTCAGGAAATCGGTACACACGAGGTCACAAATCCTTCACCTCGCAGATCCCCGATTCCCGATCTGCGATGGCGCTTAGCTTCGCTCCGCAGACCCCTTTGTCTGAATCCTTTCACAGGTGACCGTTATCCACGAGACTAGGGTCCTTTTCCCTATCGGAACTTTGGAGTTCGCGAGGTTGAAATGCGAAGAACTCACGCCTTTGAGATCTCCGATCCCCAACTTCCGATGCCTCCTATCCTCAACTCTGACACCTGTGGCCCACACCCAAACGATGATTGGGAATTTGTGTTTCAGGAATTCGTGATTCCTGCTGCGCGATGTCGCAAACCCTTCCAAATCCCGATCTCCGATATGGGTTGACACCTTTCGAATCCAAGTGTTATAGCTGTGGGACCCTTCACAGTTCGGAGTTTCGTGACTCCTCTGTGATTTTTTCGACACCAAGATCTCCGAAGTGCCGAACCTCGATGCACACGCGGGCGCTCTCCTCCACGTCAACCTCTCCTCGTCGCACTATCGAGTATCGCGGGATCATGATTTCAAGTGTAGCAATTCCTTTGCATAGGAAATTCCCGAATGCCGAACCCCCGACTCTCTGGATCACTGACATGTGTCTAGTCCGGGATCTACGACTATACTCCTTTCAGGAAATCGTGGATCATGAGTTCTCCCGGTGAGAATCCTATGTTCCTGGAAACTCCGATTCTCCGATGAGTCGAGTTTTGATGAGCTCCGACTCCTTCCCTGCACACTAAATCTTAAATCCTTTGCAACTTCCCCAGATCTGACGGCTGTCGGGACTTCGCTAATCTCCCCTGCAAATCCTGACCGTCGACTCCTTCTCCTTGAGGATTTCTTGAAAATGACTAAGTGCTTCTGCCGAGACTTGTTCTCCAACTCCTGAGCTTGTACTTCCTTCTCAGACCTTCCTCGACCCAAACCCCTTGGGCTCTCTTTCAAAAATACCACGAAGGAACTATCCCTCTTGAGCTTGCGCGCCCTGCTTGTGCTCAGCCTTCAACGCTCCTCAAGTGTTGAATTCTTTAGACACTGCGCCCTCTCTACAAAAGCAGTCGTCTAAATCTGTTGCTTAGACTAACAACTGATATCTCTAATCCCGCCTGCACACCCTTCGCACGGCTTCAACAACCCCTACAACTTCTGCGGGAATGAAAATAAGTGTTAAACTATCGAGCTCTCATCAACACACTCCTTGTGGATGAATTCAACTGCACTCTATGCAGGAATCTTCTGGCTCAGATAGAGAAACAATTGAAACTCATTCTCTTCCTTCTCAGACTTCAGTTTCAAACCTGAATTTTTATGCACGACATATACAAAGCAAATGCATAATCAAAAACAAACATTCATAAGCACTTGAACAATACACACAGAGAAACAACACCAGCCATGAGTTTGAATCAGAATTTCATTCTATTAATTCAACATCGTACATGGGTGTTCTGCACAAAGTTCTTTGCTTTCTCCTCTCTTCTGAATGCTTCTGAATAATGTTACAATGTACAAAGGAGGGTGTCTATATCCGTTTTCCCTCTCGAACTCTAAACTGTCTAATCTAGAAATAAAATCCTATCTACCTGCATTAACTAAAGTAAATGTCGTCTATCTACTTCATACAAGAGCGTATGGCTTGAGGTCTGATACAACATACAAAAGGCACTCCTTCATAAAGGATCATTTAAGACTTGTGCTACAATCCCAAAGCATTTTCAAAAGTTTGGGTTTGCTTTCTCTAGCTGAACTTTCGCTTGATGTGTTGGCTCGCTTGCTGAGTTGGCGATGCTCCTGCATCATACTCCTCGGCTTGAAAACTTTCATGGGCTCCTTTCCATGAGCTCCTGCACAGTCTGTCCATGATTTTGAATGACTGCTTCTGTCTCCCAGCTGGCATCCTCCACTGGGTGGTTCTTCCATTTCACCAGATACTCGAAGTATTGCTTCTGTCTGGTTCTTTTGCTGACTCTTCTGTCAAGTATCCGCTCCATCTGTGGCCTTTCTGCAATCAGAATCTTCTTCTGCCACTGAATTTCTGGCTACTCACCACTTCCAGCTCCTGCTTCCTCATCCTTATAGGGATATAAGTCTGAGACATTGAATGTTGGAGATATTCCAATCTCATCCGGCAATTCAATCTCATATACGTTTTCTCCCAGTTTCTTCAGGACTCTGCATGGTCCAATTTTCTTCATCTTCATCTTGTTGTATGTTCCCCTTGGGAACCTTTCCTTCCTTAGATTTTCTAGAACTAGATCCCCAACCTCAAATTGAAGTTGTCTCCGAGGTTGATCCGCTCTGTGTTTATATTCCTGGTTTGACTCTAGCAATCGCTACTTCACTCTGCAATGAAGTTCTTCCATCGCCTCTGTGAATTCTTCAGTGCTCGCGCTCTTTGTCATTATCTGCTCTGAATCCCTCATCTCATATACTCCTTTCGACTGTCTGTTGTATACTATCTCAAACGAACTTTTACCTGTGCTTCGATTCACCGAATCATTGTAAGCGAATTCTGCCTGTGGCAACACATTTTCCCAGCTGTTGTGGTTCTCTGTCACTAGGCTTCTGAGTAAGTCTCCCAGACTTCTATTTACAACCTCGGTTTGCCCATCCATCTAAGGATGATAGGCTAAACTAAACATCAAGTTAGTTCCCATCTTCTTCCAGAGTGTCCTCCAGAAATGTCCAATAAATTTTGTATCCCTGTCCGATACAATGCTTCTGGGTAGTCCATGAAGTCTAACAACTTCCTTGAAAAATAAATTTGCGATGTGAGTCGCATCACTGGTCTTATGACACGGAATAAAATGTGCCATCTTTGAAAACCTGTCAACTACCACAAAGATGGAATCATGTGCTCTTTGTGTACTCGACAATCCTAGTACAAAATCCATGCTGATTTCATCCCATGGCCTTTCTGGTATGGGCAATGGTTGGTAGAATCCCACATTCTGCTTTCTGCCCTTCGAATGCTGACAAATTCTGCACCTGTCCACAAAATTCCTGACATCTGTTCGCATCCTTGGCCAAAAGTATGCTTCTCTCAACTTTGTGAATGTCTTATCGTGGCCAAAATGTCCTGCTAATCCGCCACTGTGCTTCTCCTTTAGCAGGTTCTCCCTCATGGAGCAATTCGGAATACACAACTGGTTTCCTCTGAACAACAGTCCATTCTGAATCATGTAATCCATCCATGGGCTTCTGTCTCTGAGAACTGGATTCTCAGCTGCCTCGTATGCCTCTGCATCACCTGCATACATGTCTTCAAGGTTTTCAAAACCCAATGTCTTGACTCGGAATTCCTGTAGCAACAAACACTTCCTGCTCAAAGNATACAAAGCAAATGCATAATCAAAAACAAACATTCATAAGCACTTGAACAATACACACAGAGAAACAACACCAGCCATGAGTTTGAATCAGAATTTCATTCTATTAATTCAACATTGTACATGGGTGTTCTGCACAAAGTTCTTTGCTTGCTCCTCTCTTCTGAATGCTTCTGAATAATCTGAATAATGTTACAATGTACAAAGGAGGGTGTCTATATCCATTTTCCCTCTCGAACTCTAAACTGTCTAATCTGGAAATAAAATCCTATCTACCTGCATTAACTAAAGTAAATGTCGTATATCTACTTCATACAAGAGAGTATGGCTCGAGGTCTGATACAACATACAAAAGGCACTCCTTCATAAAGGATCATTTAAGACTTGCTCTACAATCCCAAAGCATTTTCAAAAGTTTGGGTTTGCTTTCTCTAGCTGAACTTTCACTTGATGTGTTGGCTCGCTTGCTGAGTTGGCGATGCTCCTGCATCATACTCCTCGGCTTGAAAACTTTCATGGGCTACTTTCCATGAGCTCCTGCACAGTCTGTCCATGATTTTGAATGACTGCTTCTGTCTCCCAGCTAGCATCCTCCACTTGGTGGTTCTTCCATTTCACCAGATACTCGAAGTATTACTTCTGTCTGGTTCTTTTGCTGACTCTTCTGTCAAGTATCCGCTCCATCTGTGGCCTTTCTGCAATCAGAATCTGCTTCTTCCACTGAATTTCTGGCTACTCACTACTTCCATCTCCTTCTTCCTCATCCTTATAGGGATATAAGTTTGAGACATTGAATGTTGGAGATATTCCAATCTCATCCGGCAATTCAATCTCATATGCGTTTTCTCCCAGTTTCTTCAGGACTCTGCATGGTCCAATTTTCTTCATCTTCAGCTTGTTGTATGTTCCCCTTGGGAACCTTTCCTTCCTTAGATTTTCTAGAACTAGATCCCCAACCTCAAATTGAAGTTGTCTCCGATGCTGATCCGCTCTGTGTTTATATTCCTGGTTCGACTCCAGCAATCGCTACTTCACTCTGCAATGAAGTTCTTCCATCGCCTCTGTGAATTCTTCAGTGCTCGCGCTCTTTGTCATTATCTGCTCTGAATCCATCATCTCATATACTCCTTTCGGCTATCTGTCGTATACTATCTCAAACGAACTTTTACCTGTGCTTCGATTCACTGAATCATTGTAAGCGAATTCTGCCTGTGGCAACACATTTTCCCAGCTGTTGTGGTGCTCTGTCACTAGGCTTCTGAGTAAGTCTCCCAGACTTCTATTTACAACCTCGGTTTGCCCATCCATCTAAGGATGATAGGCTGAACTAAACATCAAGTTAGTTCCCATCTTCTTCCAGAGTGTCCTCCAGAAATGTCCAATAAATTTTGTATCCTTGTCCGATACAATGCTTTTGGGTAGTCCATGAAGTCTAACAACTTCCTTGAAAAATAAATTTGCGATGTGAGTCGCATCACTGGTCTTCTGACACGGAATAAAATGTGCCATCTTTGAAAACCTGTCAACTACCACAAAGATGGAATCATGTGCTCTTTGTGTACTCGACAATCCTAGTACAAAATCCATGCTGATTTCATCCCATGGCCTTTCTGGTATGGGCAATGGTTGGTAGAATCCCACATTCTGCTTTCTGCCCTTCGAATGCTGACAAATTCTGCACCTGTCCACAAAATTCCTGACATCTGTTCGCATCCTTGGCCAAAAGTATGCTTCTCTCAACTTTGTGAATGTCTTATCGTGGCCAAAATGTCCTGCTAATCCGCCACTGTGCTTCTCCTTTAGCAGGTTCTCCCTCATGGAGCAATTCGGAATACACAACTGGTTTCCTCTGAACAACAGTCCATTCTGAATCATGTAATCCATCCATGGGCTTCTGTCTCTGAGAACTGGATTCTCAGCTGCCTCGTATGCCTCTGCATCACCTGCATACATGTCTTCAAGGTTTTCAAAACCCAATGTCTTGACTCGGAATTCCTGTAGCAACAAACACTTCCTGCTCAAAGTATCAGCCACTTTGTTAGCAATCCCTAAAATGTGTTTAATTACAAATGTAAAATTATGCATATACTCTACCCATTTTGCATGTTTTTGGTTCAGCTTCTCCTGCTGAGTTACAAACTATAATGCATGATTATCACTATACAATACAAATTCTTTTGGGATCAAGTAATGCCTCCACTTCTTTAACGCTTGTATGATAGCATACAATTCTTCATCATACGTTGAGTACTTCACTTTTGCCTCATCCAGCTTCTTGCTGAAATAAGAAATTGGTCTCTCCTCTTGGCTCAAGACCTCTCCTATGGCAAAGCCACTTGCATCACACTTTACCTAGGAAACTTTCTGAAAATCTGGCAGCACCAACACCAGTTGCTCTGTGATCTTTCGCTTCAATAGATTGAATCTCTTCTCTGCCTCTTCAGTCCAATGAAAATACTTATGTCTCTTCTTGACTGTGTCCATCATTTCTGCGCTAATCCCACTAAAATTTCGGATGAATTTCCTATAGAAACTTGCCAGTCCATGAAAACTTCTCACCTCGAAAACATTTCTTGGTGATGGCCAATTCTTTATTACAGCCACTTTACTTGGATCCATCTTCAATTCATTTTCTGATATGACAAACCCCAAGTAAATGAGTTCTTTCTTCATAAATGAAGATTTTCTCATGTTGATTAACAACTTCTCTTGCTGTAGCTTTCTCATTACTGCAGCTAAATGATTTAGATGTTCCTCTCTTGATTTGATTAAAATCAATATGTCATCTAAATAAACAATGACAAACTTACCTATGAATTCTTTCAGCACTTCGTTCATGAGCCTCATGAATGTACTTGGTGCATTCGTCAAGCCAAATGGCATGACTAGCCATTCGTACAAACCTTCATTGGTCTTGAAGGTTGTCTTCCACTCATCGCCTTCCCTCATGTGAATTTGATGGTATCCGCTTTTCAAATTGACCTTTGAAAAAAAATTTGCACCACTTAAACAATCCATCAAGTCATCCATTCTTGGCAATGGGAACCTATACCTTATGGTGATCTTGTTAATGGCTCTGGAATCTGTACACATTCTCCAGCCTCCATCTTTCTTTGGGCTGAGTACCGTTGGAACGGCACACGGACTCAAACTTTCCCTGACCAATCCTTTGTCCAATAGCTCNTGACACGGAATAAAATGTGCCATCTTTGAAAACCTGTCAACTACCACAAAGATGGAATCATGTGCTCTTTGTGTACTCGACAATCCTAGTACAAAATCCATGCTGATTTCATCCCATGGCCTTTCTGGTATGGGCAATGGTTGGTAGAATCCCACATTCTGCTTTCTGCCCTTCGAATGCTGACAAATTCTGCACCTGTCCACAAAATTCCTGACATCTGTTCGCATCCTTGGCCAAAAGTATGCTTCTCTCAACTTTGTGAATGTCTTATCGTGGCCAAAATGTCCTGCTAATCCGCCACTGTGCTTCTCCTTTAGCAGGTTCTCCCTCATGGAGCAATTCGGAATACACAACTGGTTTCCTCTGAACAACAGTCCATTCTGAATCATGTAATCCATCCATGGGCTTCTGTCTCTGAGAACTGGATTCTCAGCTGCCTCGTATGCCTCTGCATCACCTGCATACATGTCTTCAAGGTTTTCAAAACCCAATGTCTTGACTCGGAATTCCTGTAGCAACAAACACTTCCTGCTCAAAGCATCAGCCACTTTGTTAGCAATCCCTAAAATGTGTTTAATTACAAATGTAAAATTATGCATATACTCTACCCATTTTGCATGTTTTTGGTTCAGCTTCTCCTACTGAGTTACAAACTATAATGCATGATTATCACTATACAATACAAATTCTTTTGGGATCAAGTAATGCCTCCACTTCTTTAACGCTTGTATGATAGCATACAATTCTTTATCATACGTTGAGTACTTCACTTTTGCCTCATCCAGCTTCTCGCTGAAATAAGCAATTGGTCTCTCCTCCTGGCTCAAGACCTCTCCTATGGCAAAGCCACTTGCATCACACTTTACCTGGAAAACTTTCTGAAAATCTGGCAGCACCAACACCGGTTGCTCTGTGATCTTTCGCTTCAATAGATTGAATCTCTTCTCTGCCTCTTCAGTCCAATGAAAATACTTATGTCTCTTATTGACTGTGTCCATCATTTCTGCGCTAATCCCACTAAAATTTCAGATGAATTTCCTGTAGAAACTTGCCAGTCCATGAAAACTTCTCACCTCGAAAACATTTCTTGGTGATGGCCAATTCTTTATTACAGCCACTTTACTTGGATCCATCTTCAATTCATTTTCCGATATGACAAACCCCAAGTAAATGAGTTCTTTCTTCATAAATGAAGATTTTCTCATGTTGATTAACAACTTCTCTTGCTGTAGCTTTCTCATTACTGCAGCTAAATGATTTAGATGTTCCTCTCTTGATTTGATTAAAATCAATATGTCATCTAAATAAACAATGACAAACTTACCTATGAATTCTTTCAGCACTTCGTTCATGAGCCTCATGAATGTACTTGGTGCATTCGTCAAGCCAAATGGCATGACTAGCCATTCGTACAAACCTTCATTGGTCTTGAAGGTTGTCTTCCACTCATCGCCTTCCCTCATGTGAATTTGATGGTATCCGCTTTTCAAATTGACCTTTGAAAAAAAATTTGCACCACTTAAACAATCCATCAAGTCATCCATTCTTGGCAATGGGAACCTATACCTTATGGTGATCTTGTTAATGGCTCTGGAATCTGTACACATTCTCCAGCCTCCATCTTTCTTTGGGCTGAGTACCGTTGGAACGGCACACGGACTCAAACTTTCCCTGACCAATCCTTTGTCCAATAGCTCCTGGACCTGCTTTTTAACCTCCTCGTTCTCCTGAGGCGTCAACCTGTACGCAGCCTTGTTTGGCAAACTAGATCCCGGTACAAGGTCTATGTGGTGACTTATGCTCCTCATTGGCGGCAACAAATGAGGTAATTCGTCCACCACTATATCAACGAACTCTTCCAACAGTTCCTGAATTTCCTCTGGCAAATCGTCCACTCTTGTGCTGGTCAAAATGATCTTAGGTTTTCTGACCACAAAGAATTGTGGATCCTCCTTCTTCTTTACTTCTGCCAGAAGTTCCTTCCCACTCATGAGACGTATCCTGTTGTTCACTTCCGGTTTCACATCCTTATCTTTTATCGGAAGTAGCATGTGTGTTCTCCCATTCTTCTCCAGGGTATACATATTCATTTTCCCATCATGAATTACATTTCTGTCATACTGCCATGGTATTCCTAGCAATAAATGACATACATCCATAGGAATAACATCACAGAGAATTTTATCATTATATCCTCTGATTTTGATGTCCACTAAGCACTATTTAGTGACACTAACCTGATGTCCCTTCTGTAGCCATGAAAATTTATATGGACTCGGGTGATCAGTTGTTTCCAGCTCTAATTTCTCCACCATCTCAGTTGAAACGAGATTGTCGGTGCTTCCACTGTCCACAATGACTTTTCATTTCCTGTCTTTGGTCTTACATGCAGTTCTGAACAATCTGCTTCTCTGAGCTGTGTCCTCCACCTCCTTCTCAGGTGTTACGAGAAATTTATGCATCATTAATGACCTTCCGTCTTCTGCATCTTCTACTTCAACATCACGCCTCTGTGTCTCGGCGATGTGAGCTTATCCTTTATCTGTCTTCCTATCTGGACAGTCAACTTCTTTGTGCCCGTTCTTCCCACATGTGTAACATGTGATGACTCCACCTCTTCCTCTACCTCGACCTATAGTACGAGGAAAAGTATTAACATCGGCGTATCCTTCGCTCTGTTCTGCCTGCTGCATCCATTGTTCAGCGTGCTGGCCTCGCTGAGAACTTCCACCTCTTTCCATTCTGGTCTGAGGCTTCTTCCAGTCATCCTTAGATTTCTGGAACCTATCTTGGGCAACTGATTTTCTTCTCNGATATGACAAACCCCAAGTAAATGAGTTCTTTCTTCATAAATGAAGATTTTCTCATGTTGATTAACAACTTCTCTTGCTGTAGCTTTCTCATTACTGCAGCTAAATGATTTAGATGTTCCTCTCTTGATTTGATTAAAATCAATATGTCATCTAAATAAACAATGACAAACTTACCTATGAATTCTTTCAGCACTTCGTTCATGAGCCTCATGAATGTACTTGGTGCATTCGTCAAGCCAAATGGCATGACTAGCCATTCGTACAAACCTTCATTGGTCTTGAAGGTTGTCTTCCACTCATCGCCTTCCCTCATGTGAATTTGATGGTATCCGCTTTTCAAATTGACCTTTGAAAAAAAATTTGCACCACTTAAACAATCCATCAAGTCATCCATTCTTGGCAATGGGAACCTATACCTTATGGTGATCTTGTTAATGGCTCTGGAATCTGTACACATTCTCCAGCCTCCATCTTTCTTTGGGCTGAGTACCGTTGGAACGGCACACGGACTCAAACTTTCCCTGACCAATCCTTTGTCCAATAGCTCTTGGACCTGCTTTTTAACCTCCTCGTTCTCCTGAGGCGTCAACCTGTACGCAGCCTTGTTTGGCAAACTAGCTCCCGGTACAAGGTCTATGTGGTGACTTATGCTCCTCATTGGCGGAAACAAATGAGGTAATTCGTCCACCACTATATCAACGAACTCTTCCAACAGTTCCTGAATTTCCTCTGGAAAATTGTCCACTCTTGTGCTGGTCAAAATGATCTTAGGTTTTCTGACCACAAAGAATTGTGGATCCTCCTTCTTCTTTACTTCTGCCAGAAGTTCCTTCCCACTCCTGAGACGTATCCTGTTGTTCACTTCCGGTTTCACCTCCTTATCTTTTATCGGAAGTAGCATGTGTGTTCTCCCATTCTTCTCCAGGGTATACGTATTCATTTTCCCATCATGAATTACGTTTCTGTCATACTGCCATGGTCTTCCTAGCAATAAATGAGATACATCCATAGGAATAACATCACATAGAATTTTATCATTATATCCTCTGATTTTGATGTCCACTAAGCACTATTTAGTGACACTCACCTGATGTCCCTTCTGTAGCCATGAAACTTTATATGGACTCGGGTGATCAGTTGTTTCCAGCTCTAATTTCTCCACCATCTCAGTTGAAACGAGATTGTCGGTGCTTCCGCTGTCCACAATGACTTTGCATTTCCTGTCTTTGGTCTTACATGCAGTTCTGAACAATCTTCTTCTCTGAGTTGTGTCCTCCACCTCCTTCTCAGGTGTTACGAGAAATTTATGCATCATTAATGACCTTCCGTCTTTTGCGTCTTCTACTTCAGCATCACGCCTCTGTGTCTCGGCGATGTGAGCTTATCCTTTATCTGTCTTCCTATCTGGAAAGTCAACTGCTTTGTTCCCGTTCTTCCCACACGTGTAACATGTGATGACTCCACCTCTTCCTCTACCTCGACCTCTAGTACGAGGAAAAGTATTAACATCGGCATATCCTTCGCTTTGTTCTGCCTGCTGCATCCGTTGTTCAGCGTGCTGGCCTCGCTGAGAACTTCCACCTCTTTCCATTCTGGTCTGAGGCTTCTTCCAGTCATCCTTAGATTTCTGGAACCTATCTTGGGCAACTGATTTTCTTCTCGGCTGGCTCTTGCCTCTGCCTCGCTGTGCTGGCTTCTGGCTTAGCTTCTCTTCTGCCTTCAATGCCATCTGATACGCATCCTCAACCGTTCTGATGGTTGTCATACTCATCTCGTCCTGGATATCGTATCTTAATCCATTCATATATCTGGAAAATTTTTCATCATTGCTCTCCCGATGACCTGCTCTGATATTGAGCTTGTAAAATTCTTCGGTATACTCTTTCACCGTCATCAACTTTTGTCTTAGGTTCTGCATTCTCCTGAACAATGTGATTTGATAGTCCCTTGGGATGAATTTTACCTTCATCTTTGCAATCATTCAATCCCAGCTTTTAATCTTTTGCTTGCCTTTGGAACGTCTATCTGCCTGAATCTCGTCTCACCATAATGCTGCATGTCCTTTCAATTTAGTGACAACATGCCTTACCTTTTTATCCTCTTCGATGTCCTCATAATTGAAGTAGTTATCAAGAGATCTAATCCAATCCAACAACTCTTTTGCATCTAGACTTCCTTCATAGACTGGAATGTCCATTTTCGTCTTCGAACTCATCCGAGCGATAGCCTTAATTAACCTCTCATTGGCTGCATCTTCGGCTGCAACTTCTCCTTGCTGTTCAG
>JZKD02S1289795.1:0-12024 GCA_000966675.3 Picea glauca | reverse complement strand
TGTAGTGAGAACTTGAAAAAGAAGAATATTATACTAGGCGGTGAGTGTTATAACCCTAAAATGCCCTATTCATGCATATATGGCCTTGGCCCTCTTACTTGCATATTTTGTCAAAGCACTGTTGAGTATCTCTTCTTAAAAAACCATTTTTTAGAGCATGTATGCACCCTGCATCACTACATCCTGCATACATACGCTTGCTACATGCTAGACAACCCATGTACATACACTTGTTGCACACTAAACAACCCACGTATGCTTGCAAAAGTTGCAAAAATTAAAAAGTTGTAAGGAATTCGGTGAAATTTACGGGCTATTGAAGGTTTTCTAACCAATTCACCTGCTATAGCCCGTCATCCAACCGAATAACCATCCCTTTGTCATATTAAAGGAGGTGTTGGGGTCATATTTCACATCCAAGCATAAGAATAGTGAAACTCTGCCCAATTTCACTTCCCTTCCTTGCCCAAGATTTTTCTACCCTTTTGTGAGATATTGCCTCAACATTCCCTCATCAACCCTTTCTTCCTCCATTCAATCCATTCCCTTCCATTTAGGTGATCAAAATATTGAGGGAAGAGGCCTATTGAAGGTACACTTGGAGCATTGTAAAGAGGAGCTTGGACCAGGTTCGTAGAATGATGGCCGACACAGATTATAAGTTTCAGTGTTTGTTTGATGAATACAAGAATCTCTTTTCCTTGTCCAAAATGATGATGTTTTGTGTATTTTCTTTGATTCATACATAGCATTTGATATCTAATCCTAACTCATGAATAAAATTAGCATGCTTGTAGTCCTTGTTTGCCTAGTTTTGGATGCAGGTCAGCCTTGGGAGGGGACATGCAGTTGTTGGAACTATAGAGCTTGAGGAGATCATCACCATACGTGAGATAAGGTACAATTACCAAACTTCTCTCTTATTGATTTCTTTTCATTTGTTTTGGTATGCTTGGGGTAGAATAGAAAATAGATTGAATTTTAGACGGTCATTCGCTTTGTCTATATCTTAAACCCTGGTATAGTTAAAGGGGTATTTTCCCGCTAGCAGAACTAGCGACCATGCTGGGGATCTCTCTAGGGTTTTTAGGGAGGTTTTTGGGTTGATTGATTGGTTTTTGTTTGCCTTTCAAGATTTAGTCAAGTTTACTAAGTATGTCAAGGGGTTATGGTCACCTATCAGGTGCATACCAGCTTTCCCTACCTTGTAAGTCTTCCTTGTCTTTTTATTTTTGAAAATACTCAGAGGTGTACGTGCCCTGTTAGGGGTCAGCCCGCGTACATACACACTCTACAAAGTAGACAACCCGCATACATACACATGCTACTGATGAAATAATGCATGTCTCTATTTCATGAAAGTATTTTTAATAAAGAGGGATTTTACCTCTTTCTTGATAGAAGTTCAGACTTCTCAAGGCTTTCTTGAATCAACTAGAGTCTTTGTTTGTGGCCATAGCTTGGGTNACCCTTTTGTGAGATATTGCCTCAACATTCCCTCATCAACCCTTTCTTCCTCCATTCAATCCATTCCCTTCCATTTAGGTGATCAAAATATTGAGGGAAGAGGCCTATTGAAGGTGCACTTGGAGAATTGTAAAGAGAAGCTTGGACCAGGTTCGTAGAATGATGGCCGACACAAATTATAAGTTTCAGTGTTTGTTTGATGAATAAAAGAATCTCTTTTCCTTGTCCAAAATGATGATGTTTTGTGTATTTTCTTTGATTCATACATAGCATTTGATATCTAATCCTAACTCATGAATAAAAGTAGCATGCTTGTAGTCCTTGTTTGCCTAGTTTTGGATGCAGGTCACCCTTGGGAGGAGACGTGCAGTTGTTGGAACTATAGAGCTTGAGGAAATCATCACCAGACGTGAGATAAGGTACAATTACCGAACTTCTCTCTTATTGATTTCTTTTCATTTGTTTTGGTATGTTTGGGGTAGAATAGAAAACAGATTCAATTTTAGACAGTCATTCGCTTTGTCTATATCTTAAACCCTGGTATAGTTAAAGGGGGTATTTTCCTGCTAGCAGAACTAGCGACCATGTTGGGGATCTCTCTAGGGTTTTTAGGGAGGTTTTTGGGTTGATTGATTGGTTTTTGTTTGCCTTTCCAGTTTTAGTCAAGTTTACTAAGTATGTCAGGGGGTTCTGGTCACCTGTCAGGTGCATACCAGCTTTCCCTGCCCTGTAAGTCTTCCTTGTCTTTTTATTTTTGAAAATACTCAGAGGTGTACGTTCCCTGTTAGGGGTCAGCCCGCGTACATACACACTCTACAAAGTAGACAACCCGCATACATACACATGCTACTGATGAAATAATGCATGTCTCTGTTTCATGAAAGTATTTTTAATAAAGAGGGATTTTACCTCTTTCCTGATAGAAGTTCAGACTTCTCAAGGCTTTCTTGAATCAACTAGAGTCTTTGTTTGTGGCCATAGCTTGGGTATAAGTTCCAGTTTACTTGTTTCCTTAGTCTTCTTGTGTTTTCCCTAAAAGGTTTAGAGCGAGTTGTCAAGTTTTAGATCCTCCTTTTGGTTTCTTGGTTGAATCCCTACGATCAACATTTGGCTTAGGGTCTTTATCAATCTTGTTTTCAATTTTCTCTTTGTTCCTATTTCTTGCTTTGAAAAAAGAAAAAATATTTTTATTTTGGTTTTTCTTGTTAAAGTAGTTCAAAAAATAAAAAATAAATCCTCTTGTCTCTCCATTTTTCCTATATTTTTTGGCTTCGTGTATTCATTCGTTTATTTTAGCATCTTTCGTTAGTTCTCCTTTTATTGGAATAAAATATAAAAAAAACCTAGTTTTTAGGTCTCTTTCTTTATTTGCATTTGCTTTGCATTGTTATTTGAAAAAGAAAAAGAAATTAGCACAGTGTTGTGTTTTCTTCTCATCTTGAAAGCATTTCAAAAGAAAAATAAGAAAGAAGAATCCTTCTTTTCCAGTGTTCTTATAAGTTTCATTTTTTGCAAGAGTCTTAACAACATCAGTTGCATGCTCATATCCTGTTAGTAAATCAAAACTTAAAATTAACTCTTAATCTAAAATACATTAGACTTTTCTATTTGTAGGGTTCACAAACTATTTTATGGTTTTAGGGCCTTGAATTAGGTGTGAAGATGAAACTCTTCACGACCACTTTAAAACAAACATTGGAGTCTGAGTTAGGGAGTGCTTTAAGTCTAGTGTCGTAAGAGTTAGTTGGGACCCCCCTCTAACATAGGGGATAAACACGAGGTCGTGTGAGGAAAGGCAGAGGAGATAACCCCTCCAAAGTTGGACTAAACACAATGGGGATTATATATTGAGGGTCTTTCTCGAGAACAATATCAATCTCATTTTCCTATGGAGCTTTATGGACCTTGAATCCATTCGAGATCCTCAGTTGTCTTCCATACCAATTTCTTTCGATACCCTTGAAGGTTTTTAGAATTGTTATCCTTCTCATTACGATCTGCTCGAATATTGATTGTACCCGCCTAATGATTAATTGCGAGCTGGAAACCTAGTTGCCTATATTTCATGGACTTACACAGGTGACTATGGGGGTATACCATGGTACCTAGGGTAGAAGTCAAATCATTCTTCATAGAGTATACCCGGAGAGTGATTCTGTGTTCGAGTTTCACTTCCACTGATTGGTTTCTCTAGTGTCAATTAGTGTAACTGTCCTTCCCACTAGTTAGTCAATTGCTTGATTTTCCTTTAGGAACTTTTAGTGTGTTCTCTGTGCTCCCTAGTTTTTCATAGTGAGTTAGTTAGCCATTTCTTTGGGTCTCTGACCTAAGGTGGTAGACCACCCACTCTGTCATTCGTGAGGACTTTTCGGTCTTTCACTTAGAAACATGGAGCTTCCTTGTTATAGGCATTGTTTTTTATAACACTAGTTCACCAGAGTTAGTGCGTGAGACTTCTACGGACTTGAACGATTCCGCAAGGGGAGAAAATGTGCATAAGATATTCATGGATAAAGTTATTTATGATACCAACCAAGGAACCCCTTTGTAAGGGGATTCTTGTTCTTTTCCTTTCTTTGGAAATGTTGGTGTCCCTTTGATGACCACTTTGTACATTCCTGGGTTGAATGTGGGACTACCAGTTTGGTTGGGCACCATTCCAAATGTCCCAAACAATCTTGATTCTTCTCATTTAATCACATTATGTCATGGGAATCATGTTGATGTTTCTTTGTCAAAAAAATATTCTCCTCCTCCTTCTTCCTTCCCTGGTGAAAGTATAACTACTAGTGACTAGAAGTCTAAACGAAATAGAAAGAGGAATAATAGGAAGAAGAAATCACCAACCTCTATGAGTCATGTTGTATATAGGTCGTCAACCTCTGAAAGTCATGTTGAAGACCACCACATGGCCTCTGCAAATCATGCTGGGGGTAAACAACCAACCTCTACAAGCCATGTTAGATATAGGTCATCAACCTTTGAAAGTATGTAATATTTCAGATATAAAAAGCATGAAAAACATAAATAAATAGCTAGAAATGGAAGATGAACAACAATATAACCAGAATAACACCACAATAGTACCAAAATGATACCAGAATACTACTAGAAAGAGAACTTTGATTACTGAGAGCAATGTTCACTTGCCTCTTCGAGGGGGAAACCTACAACATAGCAGAGCTCTATAAAAATAATATCCAAGACAAAAGTTCTCATACCCTTGACTCCTATTTATACTAAATATGTCTATCAAAAGAACCATCAAGAGGAAGATCCTTCTAGAAGCGAAAGCTTCTATTAGGTCTTCTTACATTGGACTTATTCTTCCTTATTGCTAGGCCTTATTAATATTGACTTTTATTACATGGAAATATATTATTTTACCTGCGTGAGGGGTTAGGTCCCTAACATGTCCCCCCCCCCTAAAAGAAACCTTGTCCTCAAGGTTTGAGATGGGAAAATTGTTGCAGAATGGTAGTTGGTTCCCAAGTGGCCTCTATTGGAGTTGTATCTTTCCATTGGACTAACACTTCCTTGATGGTTCGTTGACGTAGACGATGCTCACGTTAGTCCAAAATTGCTTATGGTTGTAGCCAAATGGAGCCTTCTTCATCCAACTCAGGAACGTTGGTTTGAGTTTGAAACTTAGTTCCAATCACCTTCTTTAAGCAGGAAACATGAAAAACAGGATGGAGATTAGAATGACTGGGAAAATCTAACTGATAGGCCACCTGTACCACACGCTTGAGAACGGTATAAGGACCATAAAATTTGGGCGCTATTTTTTGACAATTGTCAATCTTGAGGGAATTTTGCTTGTAGGGTTGTAGTTGAAGAAACACCTGATCTCCTTCTGCAAATTGACATTCAGAACGACCTTGATCTGCTTGTTTCTTCATGCGATTTTGGTCCATGACCAAATTCTTTTTGAGGGTATGAAGACTAGCCTCTCGAACTGTAAACATTTTGTCAACCTCCTGGACCTTCGAGACACCTGGAAAATATGAGAGAACTGGAGGTGGATTTTGTCCATGAGTAGCTATATGGTACGAAGTGTTGTACCACCATTCAACTAGTGGTAACCATTGAGCCCAATGATTTTTCCTTTTTGATGCAAAACACCTCAAATATGTTTCCAAACACTTGTTGACAATTTCAATTTGACGATCAGTCTAGGGATGATAAGCTGTGATGAGATGCAATTGGGTTCCTTGTAGCTTGAACAATTCTTTCCAAAAATTGTTGGTGAAAGTTGGGTCGTGATCAGAGACAACAAAATGCGGTATGCGATGAAGCTTGAAGACCTGATCCATGAAAATTTGAGTGACAGTGGATGTTGTAAATAGGTGTTGAAGAGCACAAAAATGAGCATACTTGGAAAGACAATCAACTACCACCATGATGACTGATTTATTTTCTGATTTAGGTAAGCCTACAGTAAAATCCATAAAGATATCCCTCCAAATAGTAGGTCGAATCATAAGCAGTTGTAGTGTGCCAGGAGATTTGACTATTTCACCCTTGTTGCATTGACACACATCACATTCAGCCACAAAATTACGAACTTCATGTTTCATACCATCCCAGAAAAAAGAACGTTTGACCCTATCATAGGTTTTGGTAAACCCGGAGTCCCAACTGTGGGTGTAGCATGACGCTTAGAAAGTACTGTGGATTTAAGTTTTGACTGTTTACTTAAATACAAAGGGCCTTTGTATCAAATCTCATCATTGAGCCAAGAGCACCCTAGGGAAACTGGAGAATTGGATTGCATTTTTCGTATTATATGCGAACTTTTGCGATCGTGTAGCCATTCCTGGCAAACAACTTGGAGACAATATGGTATGATGAAGAAGAGAGAGAAAAGGGACCCTTCATATTCATATTTTCTGGAAAGTGCATCAACAACCACATTGTCTTTTCCTTTCTTTTAAATGATCTCATAATCATATCCAAAGAGCTTAGTCACCCATTTTTGTTGCTATGGGGAGGAAAGGCGTTGTTCTAGAAAATACTTGAGGCTTTGATGATCCGTATTAATTTGGAATCATTGTCCCAATAGATATGGGCACCAAAGATCCACGACATGCAGAATAGCCAACATTTCCTTTTCATAGATTTATTTTCCCAAATTGCGCTCAGAAAATTGTTTGCTGGTAAAGGCCAAAGGCCGACCCTCTTGCATAAGGACAACGCCAATTCCTTTCCCAGAAGCATCACATTCTAGAAAAAAGGTATTTGTGAAATCAGGAAGGGTTAGGAATGGAGTGGTGTACATGGCCATCTTCAAGGTTTGAAAAGCTTGAGCAACTGTTGGATTCCAAGTGAAAGAATTCTTTTTAAGAAGTGCAATGAGAGGTGCCAAAATATTTCCATAATTCTTAACAAACTTGTGATAATAACTTTGGGTGAGGCTAATCTTTCATAGCTTAAATATTTTTAGGATCCACCCTAACACTGGACTTGCCAACAAGATGACCCAAGTACTCGACTTCCGAGGCACCAAAAACACATTTAGATTATTTGAGGAAAAGTTGGTGTTGAGAGAGCATATGGAGAACTCGATCCACATGAGAAACATGGGTTGTCCAAATTTTACTATATATGAGGATATCATTAAAGAAAACTAAGACAAAATGATGGAGAAAAGGACAGAAGACATGATTCATGAGGCTTTGGAAAGTGGAGGGAGAATTACACAAGCCAAAGGGCATGACCAAAAACTCATAGTAGCCCTCATGAATTCTAAATGTAGTCTTTAGAATGTCTGCCTCTTTCATACAAATCTGGTGGTAGCCAGAATGAAGATCAAGTTTAGTAAAGAACTGGGCACCACTCAATTCATCCAAGAGGTCATCAATGAAAGGAATGGGAAATTTGTGTTTAATGGTGAGTTTGTTTGGGGCACAAAAGTCAGGACACATGCACCAAGAACCTTCTTTCTTAAGGAACATGACCACAGGTGAAGAGTATGGGATCATACTAGGGTGGATAACACTTGTGTTGAGCAGGTCTTGAACAATTTTCTCAATTTTATGTTTTTGGTAAAAGGGGTGACGATAGGGACAAATATTGGGAGGAAGGATTCTTGGGACAAGGGGAATGGAATGATAATGAACACCACAGAAAGGAGGAAGTCCTTAGGGAGTGGAACAAACCACTTGATGTTTAAAGAGGATGGATTGGAGGTTCTACGACACAACAAGTGTCTCAATTGCTTGTATGGCATGGAGTTGGGAAATAATGCCAAAATGACCTTTTTTGAGTAGCTTTTACATGCAATGGGAACTAATGATCTCTGAGGAACCGATGGTGATGCCTTGTAACTTATATTGTTGGCCCTCCTGGTCGAATTGCATGGTTAATTCCTTAAAATCCATGAGAATGGGACCCAAAGTCCTTAGCCATTCTGCACCCAACACAATGTCACAACTGCCCATGTCAATAGCAAACATATGAGATGTCAGGTGGTATTCACCAATTTGGAGATGCACATTTTCATAATTCCCTCCACATTTCATGGAACCACCATTGGAAATCATGATTTGAAAATTATTGACTCCACAGATATAGCAATTAGTTTCTTGGGAAATGCGGTAATGAATACAATTATGGGTGCTTCCACTATCAACAAGAATGATGGCATTCCTATGGTTGATGTAACCAATTATCTTGAGGGTTTGGGAAGCAAAGAAGCCGGTGAGATCATTTAGGGAAATGACTAGTTCTACTTCGGGAGGGTCTGAGGGAGGGGTTATGTCAGTGGGTTCAGGTGACACTAACACAAGGGGAGCCTTAACATCCTCTTCTGAAAAATCCTCCGAGATGGCCATAAAAGTATTTTTTTCCTTACAATTGTGCCCCGAAAAATATTTGTCATTACAATTATAACAAAGGCCTTTGAGTTGGCGTTCAACCATTTCGACCCTGGTCAATTTCTGAATCTTTAGTGGAGTNGATGGTTCACTGACGTAGATGATACTCACGTTAGTCCAAAATTGATTATGGTTGTAGCCAAATGGAGCCTTCTTCATCCAACTCAGGAAGGTTGGTTTGAGTTTGAAACTTAGTTCCAATAACCTTCTTTAAGCAGGAAACATGAAAAACATGATGGAGATTAGAATGACTGGGAAAATCTAACTGATAGGCCACCTGTCCCACACGCTTGAGAACAGTATAAGGACCATAAAATTTGGGTGCTAGTTTTTGACAATTGTCAATCTTGAGGGAATTTTGCTTGTAGGGTTGTAGTTGAAGAAACACCTGACTCCTTCTGCAAATTGACTTTCAGAACGACCTTGATCTTCTTGTTTCTTCATGCGATTCTGGGCCATGACCAAATTCTCTTTGAGGGTATGAAGACTAGCCTCTCGAACTGTAAACATTTTGTCAACCTCCTGGACCTTCGAGACACCTGGAAAATATGAGGGAACTGGAGGTGGATTTTTTCCATATACCGCTTCAAAAAGAGTCATGTGAGTAGCTATATGGTACGAAGTGTTGTACCACCATTCAACTAGTGGTAACCATTGAGCCCAATGATTTTTCCTTTTTGATGCAAAACACCTCAAATATGTTTCCAAACACTTGTTGACAATTTCAATTTGACGATCAGTCTAGGGATGATAAGATGTGATGAGATGCAATTGGGTTCTTTGTAGCTTGAACAATTCTTTCCAAAAATTGTTGGTGAAAGTTGGGTCGTGATCAGAGACAACAAAATGCGGCATGCCATGAAGCTTGAAGACCTGATCCATGAAAATTTGAGTGATAGTGGATGTTGTAAATAGGTGTTGAAGAGCACAGAAATGAGCATACTTGGAAAGACGATCAACTACCACCATGTTGACTGGCTTATTTCCTGATTTAGGTAAGCCTACAGTAAAATCCATAAAGATATCCCTCCAAATAGCAGGTCGAATCATAAGCAGTTGTAGTGTTCCAGGAGATTTGACTATTTCACCCTTGTTGCACTGACACACATCACATTCAGCCACAAAATTACGAACTTAATGTTTCATACCATCCCAGAAAAAAGAATGTTTAACCCTATCATAGGTTTTGGTAAACCCGGAGTGCCCAGCTGTGGGTGTAGCATGACGCTTAGAAAGTACTGTGGATTCAAGTTTTGACTGTTTACTTAAATACAAAGGACCTTTGTATCAAATCTCATCATTGAGCCAAGAGCACCCTGGGGAAACTGGAGAATTGGATTGCATTTTTCGTATTATATGCGAACTTTTGCGATCGTGTAGCCATTCCTGGCGAACAACTTGGAGACAATATGGTATGATGAAGAAGAGAGAGAAAAGGGACCCTTCATATTCATATTTTTTGGAAAGTGCATCAACAACCACATTGTCTTTTCCTTTCTTGTAAATGATCTCATAATCATATCCAAAGATCTTAGTCACCCATTTTTGTTGCTATGGGGAGGAAAGGCGTTGTTCCAGAAAATACTTGAGGCTTTGATGATCCGTATTAATTTGTAAGCATTGGCCCAATAGATATGGGCACCAAAGATCCACGACATGCAGAATAGCCAACATTTCCTTTTCATATATTTATTTTCCCAATTTGCGCTCAGACAATTGTTTGCTGGTAAAGGCCAAAGGCCGACCCTCTTGCATAAGGACAACGCCAATTCCTTTCCCAGAAGCATCACATTCTAGAACAAAGGTATTTGTGAAATCAGGAAGGGTTAGGAATGGAGTGGTGTACATGGGCATCTTCAAGGTTTGAAAAGCTTGAGCAACTGCTGGATTCCAAGTGAAAGAATTATTTTTAAGAAGTGCAATGAGAGGTGCCAAAATATTTCCATAATTCTTAAAAAAATTGTGATAATAACCTGTTAAACCTAGAAATCCACGCAAGCTCTTGAGAGTCTTTGGGTGAGGCTAATCTTTCATAGCTTCAATATTTTTAGGATCCACCCTGACACTGGACTTGCCAACAAGATGACCCAAGTACTCGACTTCCGAGGCACCAAAAACACATTTAGATTGTTTGAGGAAAAGTTGGTGTTGAGAGAGCAGATGGAGAACTCGATCCACATGAGAAACATGGGTTGTCCAGGTTTCACTATATATGAGGATATCATTAAAGAAAACTAAGACAAAATGATGGAGAAAAGGACAGAAGACAAGATTCATGAGGCTTTGGAAAGTGGAGGGAGCATTACACAAGCCAAAGGGCATGACCAAAAACTCACAGTGGCCCTCATGCATTCTAAATGTAGTCTTCAGAATGTCTGCCTCTTTCATACGAATCTGGTGGTAGCCAGAATGAAGATCAAGTTTAGTAAAGAACTGGGCACCACTCAATTCATCCAAGAGGTCATCAATGAAAGGAATGGGAAATTTGTGTTTAATGGTGAGTTTGTTGGGGGCACAAAAGTCAAGACACATGCACCAAGAACCTTCTTTCTTAAGGAACATGACCACAGGTGAAGAGTATGGGCTCATACTAGGGCGGATAACACTTGTGTTGAGCAGGTCTTGAACAATTTTCTCAATTTCATTTTTTTGGTAAAAGGGGTGACGATAGGGACAAATATTGGGAGGAAGGATTCTTGGGACAAGGGGAATGGAATGATAATGAACACCATAGGAAGGAGGAAGTCCTTAGGGAGTGGAAAAAACCACTTGAGAGGATGGATTGGAGGTTCTGCGACACAACGAGTGTCTCAATTGCTTGTATGGCATGGAGTTGGGAAGTAATGCCAGAATGACCTTTTTTGAGTAGCTTTTACATGCAATGGGAAATAATGATCTCTGAGGAACCGATGGTGATGCCTTGTAAATTATATTGTTGGCCCTCCTGGTCGAATTGCATGGTTAATTCCTTAAAATCCATGAGAATGGGACCCAAAGTCCTTAGCCATTCTGCACCCAACACAATGTCACAACTGCCCATGTCRATAGCAAACATATGAGATGTCAGGTGGTATTCACCAATTTGGAGATGCACATTTTCATAATTCCCTCCACATTTCATGGAACCACCATTGGAAATCATGATTTGAAAATTATTGACTCCACAGATATAGCAATTAGTTTCTTGGGCAATGCGGTAATGAATACAATTATGGGTGCTTCCACTATCAACAAGAATGATGGCATTCCTATGGTTGATGTAACCAATTATCTTGAGGGTTTGGGAAGCAAAGAAGCCAGTGAGATCATTTAGGGAAATGAATAGTTCTAATTCGGGAGGGTCTGAGGGAGGGGTTATGTCAGTGGGTTCAGGTGACACTAACACAAGGGGAGCCTTAACATCCTCTTCTGAAAAATCCTTCGAGATGGCCATAAAAGTATTTTTTTCCTTACAATTGTGCCCCGAAAAATATTTTTCATTACAATTATAACAAAGGCCTTTGAGTTGGCGTTCAACCATTTCGACCCTGGTCAATTTCTGAATCTTTAGTGGAGTAGAATGAGGAGTGGGAGTTATTGTTTTAGTGCGAGGAATAAATGAGGATTTTCATTTTTGAGAAGAGACAACCTGTTGTGCTTCCTTATCTCTTATAGTAGCGTCCACCCAACTATGAGGTTG
>JZKD02S1289773.1:0-12024 GCA_000966675.3 Picea glauca | reverse complement strand
AATACTGAAGAAAATTATGTACCATTTTCATATCTTTATTCATTACAGGTACATAGTTATGATTATTGCAAGTTAGGGTTGTTGACTAATATAAAATTAGTCATGTGAGACTAAAGTAAAGTTTGATGAAAATGATAGTATCTTGTTGTTAAAGTTAATGAAGGTTTGCAGGTATGTGATCATATAAACTAGGTCTGTTACAGAGTTACAAATCAGATTTGGATGATGAAATTGATGAGGGATTTTTGTTGAGGTACATGTTGGGTACATGGTTGAGACAAGTAGTTGATGAGTTGGCACATACCTGAGGTGTATAGTTGATTATGTTGGTACATCTTGATGAGTCATAGTTTTTGTGTATTTGATGCATGATTTCTACATATTTGGTGTATGGTTGATGCACTCACTGATGGTACAAGTTGAGGTACAGTTTCATGCATGGTTGATGCACTTGTTTATGGTACAAGATGATTACAAGTTGTTTGGTATAGGTTGGTGCATGGTTGATTCACTTGTTTATGGTATAGGTTGATTACAGGTTCATTGGTATAGGTTTACAGCATTATATATCACAGTGATAGTGTGACAATAGTTCCATCATTCTTCTTATATTTCAGGGTGATTATACGAGGAAAAGACAAGTTGTTGTAGCCAGAGAACATAGGGGGTTGTAGCCTCCTTTTGGTTGTATCCAGAGAATTGGGGAGTTTGAGCTTCCATCAGGTTGTAGCCTAAGAAACTAGGGGGTTGGAGCCTCCTTCCTATTACAGCTAGAAAACAAAGGAAGTTGGTGCTTCGAATGAATGTATTTCTTAAAGAAATATAATAAAAAGAATTCTATGGTTTTCTCCCTCTTTGGGTTTCCACATAAAACACTGGTCTACTTTGTATGTATATGATTGCTCATTTTTTCATTGTTTATTTACTTTGCAACTAATGGATGATAATGCTACATTGATATAACACTTTCATTTTATGGTGAAAAAGGATTCAATTACACTGTTACTGATACACCCCCCCTCTCAGTAATCCAACATGTTAGGGTGAGTATTATAAAGAAATCAAGAACAGGTATGTCTTAGTGATTCATAAGAATTTGATTTGGATAATTCTCTTGTGAATCTCAGTATGAGGTGTGTGTAATTGCAGTCTTGATGAGATATTGTTATTGGTAAAAACAACAGAAATATCAGAGACAAAAACAACAACATGTTATCAGTGACAAAGGTAGTGACAGTTTGGTATATATTTATAATTCAGGGAAGTTGTATGGGGAAAGGAAAGGGGGTTGTAGCTTCCTTGTAGTTGGAGCCAGTAAGTTAGGGAGTTGGAGATTCCTTCAAGTTGCAGCTTGTAAATAGGGGGTTGGAGCCTCCTTCTAGTTGTAGTTGGAGAAATAGGAAGTTGGTACTTCCAATGAGTGTACTTTTGATAAATAAGAAAATAATTATGTGGTTTTCTCCCACATCGGGTTCCCACGTAAAATTATGGCATATTGTGTTTATGTGTTGTCTATGAATTGAATTATGGTCTTTTGAATGATCGTGATATTTATTGGATATTTCATATTATGATTAAAATTACATATTTTTCTCATACTAATTCACCCCCACTCTCAATATTCCAATGATTAGTATCAAAGAAGGTCCTTCAAGAAGCAGTCTAACCACTAGAAGGAGCTCATGGAATACACTAAGATTAGAGCACCAATATTTGAGGGTTAGAACTATAATTTATGGAATAAAAGGATGGTTTTTTTTTACATGCACAGGGATTTGGTGTTTGTGTTGGAAACAATAGGGGGGGGTGAATCCTTATTACTTTTTAAAACAATTATTTATCACTTTTTTATTATATTTATCATCACAATATATCAACAATGAACTTTTATTTAAGAATTAATTATATAAGTGTACTTTAACAATAATTACAAAGTTTATAAAGAATACTTTTTTATTGTGAAGGACACCAATCCTCTTTAGAGAAACAACACTTTGAGAAAAAAATACCGTTCTTTAGGGAACCAACCCTAGGAAGAACCAACAAACTTAATTTTATGGAACCAACCCTAGGAAGAACCAACTCCCTTGTTTTAGGGCACCAACCCCAGGAATAACCAACTCCCTTGTTTTAGGGCACCAACCCTAGGAAGCACCAACTCCCTTATTCTAGGGAACCAACCATAGGAATCACCAACTCCCTTATTTTCACACTTAGAAAAGGATATGAATCCTTCCTTTCTCCTTCCTTCCACCCACACTACATGAGTATCTCCAACTTTCCTTCTTGGACTCTTATTCTTCTTTTGATATTCTCATCTAGACTAAAGAGACACTTTATTATCACCATATATTCCTATTTATATAATATTCCAACTGGTGTGAGATTTGAAGTATTGTTTCCCTTTGTTTGAACCATTACACCTCTTCATTTAAACTAAGAATAATAACTTATATTTGTTGGTTGTGGATCCTGATTATCTTCTTGATTCAGAGATCTTTTTTTTCTGTCGTGTTTATACCCCATGAAGACTTTACACTCCGAAATAATATACACTCCTCAACACAGGGGAGTTCATGGGGGGCTTGCCTCTCTTGCGGGGTTCGGGGGCAAGTAGGCCCCCATCAGGGATTCGGGGGTGAAGCCCCTGAAGGAAAAATTTCCTTGTAAATGTATATTGTAATTTCATAGTAAATCTGGACCATTCATTATAAAGTCTCATATATGATGGTAGAAGTTGTGTTAGGTTTTGTTTCCCTAGAAGGCAACTCTCTTTCATGAGGGAAATGTATTGTGGCTATGTATCATTATGAATATTGTATTTTGAGTGAGGAGACTTTGAGAGAAAGAAGAGGAAGTTATAATGGGTGTGTTGTAGATTGTATCCCTTCATTTGATGGATAATAAAAAGAAAGGGCCTGACAATTTCTCTGGTGGATGTAGCCCACACTGGGTGAATCACATATATATGTGTCTCTATTGTATTGTGTATCTTTTGTGTTTTATTTCCGTTTTTTTTTTATTATTATTGTTTCACGATCATATTTTAATAAAAACTGGTATCAGAGCAAGGTTAACTTGCAGGAAAAGAGGGTTCCTGGTTCGAGTGGGAGCAATCACAGAATATAGAAAGTTTATGGTTTAGGAATTTTAACGGCCAAAACTACCAGTTATGGAAGATCAGATGGAAGATTATTTATATCAGAAGGATCTATTCCTATCATTGGGTGGAATAGAAAAGAAGACGATGGCCATGGAGGACAAATAATGGGAGGTTCTTGACAGAAAGGCACTAGGAATGATATGACTAAGCCTAGAAGTGTCAGTGGATTTTAATATTTCCAAACAAAACATAACGAAGGAGCTAATGGACGCATTGGCTAAACTGTATGAAAAACCATCGATGTCCAATAAGGTATTTCTATTGAAGAGATTATTTAATATGAATATTTCATAAGGTGGGTCTGTTGCAGATAATTTAAATGAATTTAATATGGTTACTAATCAACTAATTTATGTAAAAGTGGAATTTTATGATGAGGTCATTGTTGGTTGTGGAGCCTGATTATCTTCTTGATTTATAGGTCTTTTACTTTCAACCGTGTTTATACCCCATGAAGTATTTACACCCCAAAAGTATGTACACTCTTCCACGCGGGGGAGTGAAAAGGGGGGGTACCCCCTCTGCGGGGTTCGAGGGGGCTATCTCCTTGGCTGGGGGGTCTGGGGGCGAAGCCCCCGAAGAAAAAATTGCCTTGTAAAAGTATATTGTAATTTCATTGTAAATCTAGACCGTTCATTATAAGGTCGCATATCTAACGATAGAGATTATGTTAGGGTTTTTTTCCCTATAAGGCAACCCTCTTTTATGAGGGAAATGTATTGCGGCTATGGAGGTTGGCGAGTATTGTATTTTTTGAGAGGAGACTGTGAGAGAAAGAAGAGGAAGTTATAGTGGGTTTTGTTGTAGGTTTTATCCCTTCATTTTGCCGGATAATAATAAAGAAAGAACCTGGAAATTTCTCCGGTGGATGTAGCCCACACTGGGTGAACCACATAAATCTGTGTCTCTCTTGTATTTTTTATCTTCTGTGTTTTATTTCCATATTTGTTTTATTTTATTGCTCCGCGGTCTTGTTTTTATAATAGTCAGGGCTCTTCTAATATTGTGCTCATTACCAAAAAGATAGAACAACTTGGTCATGGTTGTAAGTAACTCTATCTCTAGTTCAAACACTCTAAAATTTGATGATGTTGTTGGTGTTAAACTTAGTGAGGAAATGCGATGAAAAATCACTGGTGATACATCAGGTAATGCGTTAAACATGGAGAATAGGGAAAGAAAAAAGGACGAGGAAAGAGATCATGGAACTACAACAATTATAGGAAGGGCAGATCCAAATCCAGACTTGGAAATATAAAGTGTTGGAATTGTGGGAAGAAAGGACATATTGGTCCTAAGGTCTGCACCTGACTACTAAAGGGAAAAGCTAGGCCACCTATCAGTTTAGAATGATTGTTTATTTTAACCTTTTTTTGGTTGGTTAGAGGGTTATTCTATCAAGACAAAGACAAGGTTGGGTTGGCATAAAAATATGGATTAGGGCCCTCCTTGGATGATGGCACAATAATGACAGACTAGTGAAATAATACAAAAAAGAGAGAAACAACAAAATACTCAATGAATAATCTGCTTCAAGAAGTTCAATACTTAAAATATCATTTCAAGACATCAAACATGTATCAAAACACAATAACTCCCATAGGTTGTAGAAAATGAATCTTCACCAAAGCATTATCTATTTGACAGGTTGCATATAAGTAAAAATAATTCATACAATAGCTAAAAGGAAATGAAATGCATGTTGTACAAATAAAAAACTGTATACAATATAATAATGAAAACACATGAAGAGTTGAATGAAACACTGTCATCAAGAGTATGTTCACTAGGTAGAGAGACTTAATCCATGCATAAAACGGGTCCAACCAATCTTTTGTATTGCTATTCTGTCCTAAAAAAATCCGACCTTTCCTAAAAATGATGAGCTTTACAATATCCAAAAACTAACTATTTAAAAGAATTGCAGAGGCTCTCATCCTTAGGGGGATGAGTCATAAATTTAAGGAACTATTCGTAAATCAAATAATTAACTTTACTAAGACACTGGACTTAATCAACAAGAGTGGTTTTTATCACACACAGAAGACCACTCTTGCATCCAATCTAGGAAAATGTTGGACTTAAACAAATAAAACTACTATTTCCTCTGTGACAGAATTGATGCATTCAGTGGAGGAACTAAATTTGGTAGAAAATAGGCCTTAGAGTGATAGAGAAGGGCTCTGTGTTGAGTAATTGCATGGCTATGAGCTGTTGGAGGTCACTTGAGATAACTGGCCATATGAGCAGAGTCTGTTGAAGTGTTTTGGAACTAATTTGCATCTACCTATGACTGAGAGTTAGCTCTTTGCCTGTGCCTAAGCTTTCAGAAGCTAAGTTCACTCTTCATCAACCCCGTCAGCTGCCATTTGTACCTATGAAATAGCTTCATTGGAATGTTTGATGGCCCAACGATCATGAGGGGAGACGTGGAGGTGAGCATCCAATGGGGAGATAGGATAAGAAGATGTGAGGGTATATGACCTGTGAAGATAGGTAGAAAGGTGAGAGGAGATGTGGATACAATAGAGGTGAGTGGAGGACTAGTGTCAGGTGGTGAGAGGAGAGAGAGTAGTGAGTGGGATGAGTGGAGGCGATGTGGATGCAACGCGGTGTCATATAATCACGTGATTGTAGAAGTCATTGTGGGTGGTTTGGGTCCACATCACCTTTGGGATCACAATCCCCCACAAGCTGCCACATACCCTTCCAACAATACCATGGTTTAAATTTGTGGGACCTCTCTAGAAAATAAATGTGTGGGCAGTTTGCATTCCTGCAATGAAGTATGGTTGTCGATATGATTAATCTCTAACATCCAAGTGATATTTACCTGCTACAAGGATCAATGGTTCTCGTTGACTTGAGATCGATGGTCCAGATTTACTTCAAAATTTCGGGCTTCAAGAGTTTCAAATGTGAAGCATGAAAATTCTCTTAGAGAAAATCTCTAAAGTGAATGATCTATCACCACGTGTCATGAACAATGAACGATCTATATTTTCTTTAGATATCTGGGTTTCGGGAGTTTCAAATGTGAAACATGAAAAATATTCGAAGTGACGTGGTGGCCTAACATCTTATGATGTCATGGATGTTTATGTTTCATGGAAAGAAGGGTGACACGTGTCACGTGGAAATGGACGAATGTCACAACCATATGACCTGGGATGAGTGTGACACGTGTCAGGATTTATGAGTGCACCATGTGTCAGGACTGATGAGTGCACCGCATGTCAGGACTGATGATTGTGCCACGTGTCATGACTGATGAGTGTACCACGTGCTTCGGAAGTTTCGAATGTGAAGCATGAAAATCTCTCGGAGGAAAATATATGAAGTGAACGATATGTTGCCATGTGTCATCATGAATGAGTGGTCCAGATTCTTTTCATAAGTCTAGGCTTCGAGAGTTTCAAATGTGAAGAATGAAAAACCTCCCAGAGGAAAATCCTCGAAGTGAATGATCTGTTACCGCATGTCGTGACTGAAGAAAGGTCCATAATATCTTTGGAAGTCTGGGCTTCCGGAGTTTCAAATGTGAATCATGAAAATAATCCCGGAGGAAAATCCCCAAAGTGAATGATCTGCTGCCGCATTTCTTGACCGACGAACGATCCATATTCTCTTCAGAAGTTTGGGCTTTGGGAGTTTCAAGTGTGAAGTATGAAAAACCTCCCAGAGGAAAATACCTGAACTGAATGATCTTCTTCCATGTGTCGTGATTGTTGAATGGTCCAGATTTTCTTTGGAAATCTAGGCATTGAGAGTTTTGGAGTTTATGAGTGTTATTCTCAAAAAATCCCGAAGGAAAATTTCCAAAGAGACGTGTCAGGTTCTCGAGACTTTGGCTCTTCGGCTATTTGGAGGCTTTGGGTCTTCTGGAACTTAGTACTTTGAACTTGTTATTAAAATCTATGTGATTCTAGAACTCGAATGGACGAGATCCGTTGATCTATTTTACCTGATGGATCTCCATCGTTGAAAATTAACATATCTATTCCTACACTCTGAGCCCAAGATTTTCTACTCTGGATGGTTGCGTCATGTGCACAAGAACTTCCTATGCATAGAAAAGGATTGGAAAACCCGTGGTGAGCTCAATAAATGGTGCACATGATGAAAAGAATTCCAAAACAAATATGACTGTATTTCATCCTTTCAGAAAATCATAAGAGGAAATGTGCAAAGACTCAAAAATGAATAAGGGCCAAGACACTCAGTAGTGGGAAACTGAATTAACCACCAGAAAAAGGAAAAAATGATGAATGCATAGGGAAAAATAGAGGAGAGGTAGGGGATGTAGACATAGGTTACAACAGGACATTTGAAGAAAGACTACAGAGCTCCAAAGAAACAAAGAGATGGACAACAAGAGAAAAATAAAGAAGCAAATGTAACAGGTGATGTGTTACAAGATGCTTTGATTATTTCTGTAGATAATATTTATGAGTCTTGGGTAGTAGATTCAGGGGCTTCATTTCATGCCACACCCCATAAGAAACATTTTCTATATTATGTTCAAGGTGATTTTGGACAGGTTCATTTGGGTGATGATGCACCATGCAAAATTGATGGAATGGAAAAGGTAAAAATAAAGAAAAGGAATGTAAACCAATGGTTGTTGAAAGAGGTAATACATGTTCCAGATCTAAGGAAAAATATAATTTCAACATGCCAGTTGGAAAGTGAAGGTTGTGTGTCTATATTTAAATATAAGGTGTGGAAGGTCACCAAAGGATTATTCGTGATAGAAAAAGGAGAGAAGATAGGTACATTGTATTTATGTATTGGTAACACTGACTCTTCTATCTCTTCAACTTCTACAGGAGTGGATACAAAACTTTGGAATCATAGGATTGGACACATGAGTGAGAAGGGGATGCAGATACTTCACAAAATAATTTTTTTCTAGATCTTAAACAAATTAATTTGGATTTTTGTCAGCATTGTGTTTATGGAAAGAAGAAGAGAGTTATATTTCTCAGAGTTGGAAACAAAAAGAAGAGTGAAAGGTTAGAGCTTGTGCATACATATGTATGGGGACCAAATCAATTATCATCTCTTGGTGGATCTCATTATTATGTTACTTTTATGGATGATGCAACTAGAAAAACTTTGGCTTATCACATTTGACAAAAGTATGATGTTTTTGATACTTTTAAGAGATGGAAAGATTTGGTTGATAATGAGACAGGAAAAAGGTTGAAGTGTCTTAGATCAGACAATGGAGGTGAATATTGAAGCAAGTAGTTTGATGATTATTTGGTTTCCCCTACATTTATGGGTAGATGTTGTAGATGATGTTGTTTAATTAGTAAATAGAGGACATTCAATATATTTGGATGGTAGAGTTACCGAGGAGGCATGGACAGGTAAAAAGGTAAACTATTCTTTTTTGAAGACTTTCTATTGTGAAGCATTTTTCCATATTGATAAATAAAATAGAAAAAATCTTGAGGAAAAATTCAAGAAGTGTACCTTTATTGGATACAATGTTAATGATTTTGGTTATCTCTTATGGGATTATGAAAATCACAAAATCTTTAGGAGTAGAGATGTCATATTCAATGAGAAGGTCATGTACAAATATCAATTGCAAGGAAAGATACAAGAAAAAGAAAAACCAGAATACACAGTGCTTGATGAGATCACTGAAAACAAAATACAAAGGTACAAGAAAATCAAAATGTACAACAAAAGGAGAAAAAAATACCTCAAACTCCTGCATGTGTTGTTAGAATATCTACTAGGTTAAGTAGACCCCTTGAATGATACTCTCCTTCATTGTATTATTTATTTTTGACTGATTCTATTGAACTAGAATGTTATGAAGAGGCAATGCAGGTAGACACTAAAAAGAAGTGGGAGTAAGGCATGAAAGAGGAAATGGATTCCCTGGTAAATAAACAGACTTGGGATTTGGTTCAGTTGCATGCAGGAAAAAGAGCATTGCAGAAAAAATGGGTTTACAAGTTGAAGAAAGAAGATGGAGGAAAAAAATGGTACAAGGCTAGACTTGTTGTAAAGGGGTTTGAAAAAATGAAAGGTATAGATTTTGATAAAATATTTTCTCCTGTTGTTAAAATGACTTCAATTAGGACTATTTTAAGTCTTGTGGAAGTAGAAGATTTGCATCTTGAACAGTTAGATGCAAAGACAACTTTTCTCCATGGGAATTTGGAGGAAGAGATTTATATGCAGTAGCCATAGGGGTATGAGTTCAAAGGGAAGGATAACTTGGTATGAAGGTTGAATAAGAGCTTGTATTCCTAAATAAAGATCCAAGGAAGTGGTATTTGAAGTTTGACAAGTTTATGACAGAACATGGTTATAGTAGATGTCATTCTGATCACTGTGTTTATTTTAAAAATCTAGAAAATGGAAGTTATATTATATTGCTATTGTATGTAGATGACATTCTTGTTGCAGGGTATAATATGCAAGATATAAATGTGCTCAAGAAGAAATTATCTAATTCAATTGCGATGAAGGATTTTGATGCTGCAAAGAAAATCATTGGTAAGAGAATAACAAGAGACATGAAAAATCACAAATTAACATTGTCTCGGGGTGAGTACATAGAAAAAGTGTTGGAGAAGTTTAGAATGTAGAACGAAAAAACAGTTAGTACACCTTTGTCCAACCATTTCAAATTAACTAAGGAAATGTGTCCAAAGACACAAGAGGAGATAAAATACATGTCCAGGGTCCCTTATTCATCAACAGTTGGAAAATTGATGTCTGCGATGGTTTGCACAAGACCATATATTGTACATGTAGTGGGAGTTATGAGAGGATATATGAACATTGCAGTTAAATAACATTGGGAGGTAGTAAAGTGGATTCTTAGGTATTTGAGAGGTACTTCTACTCATGCATTATTTTTTGGAGGTTCAGACACTGTTCTACAGGGATATGTTGATTCAAATATCACAAGTGATAAAGATAGCAGGAGGAGCACCACAGGGTATGTTTTTACTATAGGTGGAACAACAGTAATTTGGATTTCGAAACTGCATAGGTTGTTGAAATTTCAAAAACAGAGGAAGAGTATGTTGTTGCTACAGAGGCTACTAAAGAGATGATTTGGTTACATAGATTTATGGAGGAATTGGGAAAGAAGAAAGAGAATAACAGGTTGTACTATGATAGAGAGAGTGCCATTCATATTGAAAAGAAATCAACCTTCCATTCGAAGAATAAGCATATATAACAGAGGTACCATTTCATACGATCTGTTTTAGAAGATGGATATTTGAAGTTGGAAAAGATACACACTAGCCAAAATCTTGCAAACATGTTAAAAAAGGGATTAACTAGGGAGAAAATGAGTTCCTTATCAGTTTTAGTTGGTCTTCAAGCATGACGGTGAATATGAGAAATTTTCCAGGTCCAAGAAGGATAATAGTCCAGCAGATACAACAACGATAGAGTTGTTGAGATCAGTCTCCAAGTGGGAGATTGTTGGTTCTGGAGCCTGATTATCTTCCTGATTTAGAGGTCTTTGCTTTCAGCCATATTTATACCACATGAATACTTTACACCCTGGAAGAATGTACACTTCTCCACACGGGGTAGTGCAGGGGGGGATTTCCCCTCCTGTAGGGTGCGGGGGAAAGCGGGCCCCTGAAGGAAAAATTGCCTTGTAAATGTATATTTTAATTTCATAGTAAATATGGAATGTTCATTATAAGGTCGCAGATATGATGGTAGAAGTTATGTTAGGGTTTTTTTCCCTACAAGGAAATCCTTTTTTATGAGGGAAATGTATTGTGGCCATGTATCATTGCAAATATTGTATTATGAGTGAGGATATTGTGAGATAAATAAGAGGAATTTATAATGGGTGTGTTATAGGTTGTATCCCTTCATTTGTTCAATAATAAAAAGCAAGGGCCTAACAATTTCTCTGGTGGACATATCCCACACTCGGTGAACCAAACATATTTGTGTCTCTATTGTATTGTGTATCTTCTATGTTTTATTTCCACATTTGTTTTTATTTTATTGTTCTACGTTCCTGTTTTACTAAAACTATTATTATTAATATTAATAGTTTGTTAAAGAATTCAAATCCCTTGCAAATTATTTCATCATTTTAACCCATCACTAATTATTTTACTTGTTTTGGATTTGAATATTTGAAAACAAGTTCTTCCTTCAAACCATTATTTTCAAATGACCATGGGATCGTTACTACAGACTTAATATCCATTTGTGCTTCCTTTATTATTATTCATAGAATATCGTGAAAGGGATAATTTTTCATCATCTATATGTTGATCAACCTTTTAAGAGTCAGTCATAGTCATGGATAGACTTCATTATTTCAATCCTACACTTTCCCTGCATCCTCAGTTCTCAATAAATTTGAATCAAGTTGTTACTTCGCTATCTAGTTCATTTTCCTGTACCTAGAATGGACATGTGCTAGCTTGTGACTCCCCTTTGCTTTTTATATGACCAAACTATTGTGACTAATAACTAGATACATAAGGTGTAGGGATTATTTTATGTTTTATTCTATAGACACTTCATTTCACCAAGTGAGCATATATCATTACCATGTGTTAACCCAATTGGCCCTTTAGATCATCACCACTTTACATATGACATTGACCTCTGACTGAGGGTGGTGTCTAAGTTCTAACCCAAGAGAGAGCTTAATCACTTATCAAGATTGATGATCATGTTTTATTTGCAGGTTGATATGGATGGTTCTCGTTTACTCAGAGACTTCGTCATTGTTAAGCCCTAATATTGGCTCATTACCACTTAATTGGGGCATATTAGATTAGTAATGTTATTTTATTTATGTTGGCTTTAGGCCATTAGTTGTGATTTAGATTAGTAATGTT
>JZKD02S1289762.1:0-12024 GCA_000966675.3 Picea glauca | reverse complement strand
GGTGATCACTAGTGTTTCTCTTTCCTCTAACTCAATAGTGTGCTCAAATCCTTTGTCTGGTGGTCTCCCCAGTGGTATCGGCCCAAATACCAACTCATACTGAATCAAAAGTTCCCTGATCTATGGATGATAATGTTGTATGCCATTTGAATCCCTCCTAGTGGTAATCAAACAATCAGCAGCATACACCACATCCCCATTTCTGAAAATCCTCTCCATCCTCTTTGTCGACACTATCATGGGTGCTCCTGTAGACATGCCTCTAAGTACCACATGTGATCCACTTGTATCTTTGAATCTCATCATCAGGGTTTTCTAATTGAACCCAATCTCTCCCAATGAGTACAACCACTGAGTGGCCAATACTGCATTAGTCTCTAATAAGTCAACTACATAAAAGGTGTATGTGTAGTGTAGTTACCTAGTTTAACTTCCAGATTCGGTACCATGTCCAAGAAATTCATAGTGTATCCATTTTCCACTACTACATTGAATCCCTCAAACTCCTCATTATGTAACCCTCTCATGGTGACTAATGATGCATCTATAAAATTATGGGTTTCCCCACCATCCACTAGTGTTGTGAAACATTGTCCCAGAAGGAGTCCCTTGAGTCTAATAGTGTCATATCTAGGTAGCCCTGAAAGGGTTTCTATGAATCCACCCTTCACTGGTACTTGTGTTTTTTCCTTTCCACCTGATTGTGGTCCTGCTTGTGGATGGAGTGTCTTTGGAGGTTGTCCCTCCTCATGTGCATGTTCCTCCTCTGAACTGGAAAATTCATTGTCTGGTGTGGGTATGATCTCCTCCTCCTCCTCATCACTATCTAATTCCACCTCAATGTAGTGTATATGTCCCTTTCCCATGCATATATGTCCTAGAACCCATATATCTCTGCAAGTGAAGCACAACTTCTTCCTCATAATCTCACGCCTAGTCTCATCATCTAGTTTTTATTTCCCTTTACAATTCTTTTGAGGGGGTCTCTGATCCTTGTATTTGTGTGGAACAAAGGTTTTTGAAAAGGTTTTTGTTTTCTGCATTGATTCTCCCATATCTATGGTGTGCATAACGACATCCTGAAGGGTGTAAGGTTTGAAGGATTTCACCAAACCTCTCAATGGTTTGGTCAATCCATCAGTAAATAGGATCACCAATCTATGCTCAGAAATATCAGTCACGGTTGTGGCCTTCCTCTGGAACTCTGTAATGAAGGAAATGAATTATTTGGTCTTCTGTAGCTATGTCAAATATCTTAAGTGGAGTTATGGATCCCTCCAATCAAACCTCTTAGTGAACTCCAAGTAGTATGTGGTTCGATTGTGACCCAAAGTCACCAATCCATGTTACCACCACTCATGGGATTCCCCCTCCAAGTGTAGTGTATTGAATATTATCACCTATGAATCTATCATATGATTAATCTTGGAGTATGTGTCAATATTTTTCACCCATTCCTGAGCTGTGCATTTAGTAGAACCATCGAAAGAGGGAATGGTTAGTTTCCCCACTTTCTTGATAAAATCCATGTTTTGCAACTAGGCACATTATATTCGTAATGTTATTTTATTTATGTCGGCTTTATTCCATTAGTTGTAATTATACCTCCTAGTCTCTTATATATACCAAGGAGACATTTTCAATTGGAATCATCTTGTACTTGAACATTTATGTGGGGTAAAAGGAGGTTTCCCCCTCGAAGAGGCTTATTATCTGAAATTATCTCTTTTTCAAGGAATTCGTTACTCATTCTGAGGTTTTTCTATGCTATATTGATATTTGGTTCTTAACATATGGTATCAGATCTCAAGGTCTTGGGGTTTCGTTGCTACATATGAGACACCTTAGAATTTTCTCTATAAATTGTTTTCTACAAAGTTTCAAAAGGAACGGATTGGAGGATATTTAGTATATGGATCAAGGTATGTTGGGTTAAAATTTGAGCTCCTGAGGCCTTATACTTTCAAAGATACAGTCTGTGCAAGATAGGGTTCTGGAATCATCCTGAACTGAGTCATTGCGGAATTTTCGCTATAAATAATTTTTTGTAATGTTTCAGACCCTAAACTCTGGAGTCTATTCACAGAAATTAGTAAGGTATTTGTGGTACAAATTTCAGCTTTTGGGTCATCTTACATTTGTATATACACCCTGTGGAAGATAGGGTATCTCACTGGTCCTATTGACTAGTCTCAAGAAGGTGTTCCGGGTAAACCAATAATAACTTCTTCCTAGAGTACCCAAATTGAGTGAGACTTGTTTCATTGGATAGTGGACAGTATTTAGTATTTTTGGTACAAGTTTCAGAATTTATATCAATTATTCTGTGTGGGGAATGCTATACAAGTGAGATCTCTTGGAAAGTCGAAAAATCAGCAAGTTGTGGGGAAGTTACCATAAATTCCACTTGGCAGATCCAATTTGTGTTAGTATTTTTTGATGATATACTAATATATAGCAAGTCTTGAGAGGATCATGTGTGACATGTTGACAAGGTGCTACAACTACTAAAGGAGAGANTATATTTATGTAAGAACTCCCAACTCTAACAAAAGGTACTATTGGAATTGCACACCTCTCCAGTAGGAGGGCACTCTGGATTTTTGAAAACCTATCATAGAGTCAAGAAGGATTTTTTGGTAGATGGCCTTAAAACTGATGTTCAAAGGTTTGTGACAGAATGTTTGGTTTTCCAACAAAATAAGGTGGAAATGATTAAGACCCCAGGTCTTTTACAACCATTAGCCATCCCAAGTCAGCGTTGGGAGAATGTTTCCATGGATTTCATCACAGGGTTACTAAAGTCTGAAGGAAAGAGTGTCATCATGGTGATTTTTGATAGACTAACCAAGTACGCACACTTTTGTGCTTCAAAGATAGTACAGTTTCCACCGCATTCATGGAGACATTTCAAAAGCTACATGGCAGCCCAAATATTATTGTAAGTGACAGAGATCCCATCTTCATTGGAAATTTTTGGACAGAATTATTTTCTTGTTTTGGTACTCAATTGGATCATAGCTCATCCTATCATCCTCAATCTGATAGACAAACCGAGATAGTGAAAAAATTTCTGAAAGGATACCTTTGTTTCTTTGTCTCTGATAAACAAACACAATGGTTCAAATGGTTACCCTTGGCAGAATGGTCGTATAACACTTCCTTTCATACTGCAACAAAAATGACACCATTTATGGCACTCTATGGATACCACCCTNCATCTTCACGAGTACACCCAGTTTTCCATGTTTCATGCTTAAAGAAGGTTATAGGTGACAAGATCCCAGTTCAAACTATATTTCCATAACTTGACAAGGAAGGACAAATCATATTGGAGCCTGAAGCCATCACTGACATAAGAATTCACCAGCTGACGAATAGATCCATTTTAGAGTATCTCATTAAATGGAGGAAACTATTGGCTGAAGATTCCACTTGGGAAGATGAGTCTTTTATACAGAAGCATCCAAAGTTACTCAAGCGTTGCGAAAAACACTTGTCTCAAGGGGAGGGGCATGTTAAGCCCTAATATTGTCCCATTACCCCTTAATTGGGGCATATTACAGTAGTAATGTTATTTTATTTATGTCCACTTTATTCCATTAGTTGTAATTATACCTCCTAGCTTATCCTATATATACCAAGGAGACATTTTCAATTGGAATCATCTTGTACTTGAATATTTATGTGGGGTAAAAGGAGGTTGCCCCCGAAGAGGCTTATTATCTGAAATTATCTCTTTTTCAAGGTGTTGAGTACTTATTCTGAGGTTTTTCTATGCTATATTGATATTTGGTTTTTAACACTCCATGTTACCCCTCTGTGCCTTCCTGGGCCTGTTTCAATATATGATCGAACAATAGTCCATCAAGGTCATGTCAGTGTGGAACTCTGGACCCAGTGCCAAGTAGTCTCTCCTATACTTTTCAAACAGATCTCTCGGGCCTGCCTACCCCTGTCATGGATGTCCAATATGTTGTTCCACCTAGAACTGAAGAAAGAGCGGCCTAATATTTTTCCCCGCTGAGATATAAGTGTGAGTGGGTGTCTAGTGTCCACTCGACCTTGTTGGGTTCCCACTGGGTCCACCTCCATGGTTTTCCATGGAACCACTCGCTCCACCTACTATATTTGCACCAATTGTGCCCACATTGTTTTGGATCAATTATTTATTGATTTCCATTTTTGTTATGGTGTTCATCATGTCTCATTTCCCTATGGAGAGATCATTCAACATAGCCTGGGTGTTGTCGTAAGGGGCCTCCGGTACTTTCCCCTTTCCCTCTAGAATATCATGTCTATCACCCATATTACTTTCTATTTATGCCTCTGTATCTTAACTGATAGTATCTCTATATATGTCCTCTGTCTTTGGCTCTGTATCTGAATGGATATGGAAGGGAATGTAGTCTCTCCTAGTTTTGTCCCTTCTATCTCTACTATGACCCCTATGGTATTAAATGTACTCATTCCCAATGTGACCTCTTCCTTCTAGGTATCCTTCAGATTTTGTTGGAATCATGGGTTCATGATTCAAGCACTTCTTCACACGCTGGCAAGAAGAAGGCACTAATACCACTATAATATCCCTGGATCCTCAGATGTGGATATCAACTACTAACTCTAGGGTTGTGACTGCAGATCTAATGCACTTGGGTTTTTAGTTTAGTTTCAAAAGTCTTATCGATGCATTTAGATCATTTTTTAGTAGTTTTATAAAGTGCATGAAAATAGATTTGGGATCATAACCAACTCAACAATTTTATTAAGAAAAATAACAAACAATACACTACAATATGCGAAAACTCAAAACAAATATCTTCAGCTAGATCTTAATATATGGTGATATTAACTGGAATACAAATAATATAATTGAAAATACCAATAGATATATGGATCTAAGATCTCTCGGGTAGAACCACTACATGCATGGAAGAAAGCATTGCATGCAACCAAAAATGTGTTACTGAACTGCTACAGAAGACTGGATAATTCGCCCTAGTGGCAATACTTGGTGGAATGGCATAAGATCTGTCCCAGATGAGTTTCCCTACTCCCTAAAACACTCTCCCTACCTCAAATATGGGACATATTCTCTATGTTGTGTTGTCAAAACCCCGAATGGATGTCCAAACCCCCACCCACTGCAAATTGGTAAACTGGCACGATCTGGGTGATTCATCCATCAAAAATTCATGAGATCTGTCTCACTGGAAGTTCTTTGATCTACTCTCAAATGGGTATGAATTATTTTATCTCTCCCTAACTATTTGGGCCTAGCAGCCCCTGAATGCAGGTAAATCCTTCCCAAAAACCTCACGCTGCAACTGGAAAACATGCACACTAGCTTGCGTTGGAACTCTCTACTGATGTAACCCGAACCTGTAGCTCGATGAAGAACCTATGTGATCCTTTCGACAGACTAGGTTGTATATTTCAACACCGAACTCTGTCAATGGTGGTGGTTTCATCTAGAAAACCACAAAACAAGAAGGAAATTGCATGATTCCTCTTTGGGTACTAATTTCCAATTCACAATATGCATAATGAGAAACTATGTCGATGTTCTCCTTTTATATCCCCTCTGATCTAATTTCTCCTTCACTTTAATTATTAAGTGACTTTTCCCTAAGTTTTGATTTAATAATCACTTAAGTCACTTGAAACCCCTTTTTTCTTCTTTTATTATGTAATGTCACTTTCACATATGCTTTTTCCGGTAAATGACATTAAATAATCCTTTTTATTCCCTTTTTCTCCCAACTATAGCCTATGGGAGCCAATATAGGCTACTTAGTTTCTCCTCTTGGAGTCATCAAAAGGAAAGGGGAATTACAGGTTATTCAAGGTTTGGCCAATGAGATGGGTATTTGTAGACTAATTTTGTTTAGTAGGAATGCCCCAACCAAGGGAGACAAGGGATGCCACCAAGTGAAAAAATGGTGCCATCGGATATGATGGCCTAAGTCTATTTTCATGTTGAAAATAAAAAAAGACATTTTATATAATCCAAAAAATAAATGAAATATCTTGGGTTGGTTGTGCATGCACAGAAATAGGTGCCCCAGTGAAAAGATGGTTGGGCCCTATGGGGGCACAAGTTCTTGATAAAAAATGAAGGGTAGGGGCCCCATGGGTGGGTTTCTGTGTTAGGTGAATGGATGAGGGATTGAAATACATAAGTTGTTTCCTGATGAAAGGTGGCTCCGACATTTTTTAGTTTGGAGCGCATAATGCGATATGAGAAGGTGCCCCAATGGATGGTGGATGTTGTCTTATACTAATTTGAATGGCAGATTTGAATTTGGTTGTAACTAAAAAAAATTGTCCACAAATGATAAGGATTCATGACTGACACAAACATGGATTACCTGATCAATGAAAGGGGTGGGAAATTTATCTTTGGGACAGGCTTGGTTAAGGTCTCTGAAGTTGGTAAAAACGCGAATGGTTCCCATTTTTTTTGTTAACGAGGATGGGGTTAGAGATCCATGATGTGTACGCAATGGGGTATATGAACCCAATAAAGCGTAACTTGTTGATTTCATATTTTATATCCAACACTTTAGAAGGATGCAGAGGTCATTTTTTTTTGTGGACCAACACAATATCTGGCCATGTATCGATTCTGTGTTCAACAATGGTTGGGTCGAGGCTAGGCATTTTGGTATATGACCAGGAAAAAATGCCACGATATTCTTGAAAATGGGTCTTATAGGTAAGGACTTATTTAGTGGAACATGCGGCATCGAGGGTGAGTTCTTTGACAATGCCTGGTTTGATGAAAATGTCCACCTTAATGGAAAGGGAAATCTTGGCCATCTTACCTTATTCAAAATCATCTGAGAGGGAATTGGGTTTTTGAACCAATCTGTATGCCCTGGAAGAAGGAAGTCCTTAGTTTCCACCGCACAAACATTGGTGTTGTCAATGGTGTGAAAAACATCATGATGGAGTAAGAATGATTGATGGTGCATTGCATCCCATGGGTATTCTAGTGCCATCATGGCCTCAAGAATGTGTTCTTTGGAATTTAAGATGGAGGACAAGAAGGGATCAGTTGCATTATGACTAGGTGAGTCTGTTGCAATGATGCTAGATGTCACACATGAGTTGGAACAAAATAAAAAAATGTTGAGGGAGTGCAAGCGAGTATGAATAGGGATTATGAGATAATGGTAATTTTTACCCCCCCCCCATGCCTAGGGATAGCTAGAGGAGATCATGTATGTCCTAAAAAGGAGACAATGAACCTGACCATGATGATGATCAACATGTCCATAGATGGAAACCTAGCATTCCCTCTCATATTTCCTCTTACAACTATAGATAAACTAAGTTCATCACATCAAGACAACTCAGTGTATGGGAGATGGTAAGATAGTGTCACCATGAGGCATGTTAGTCCTTATTTCATGCAAAGTGTTGTGCTTAATTTATTAGGCACGTGGATGAGGATCACTGGTTCAAGTTGGATAATGGATCACTGGCTTGGGAATTTCTTTTTGTTTCCTTTTTTCACCTCAGTTGTCAACTTATGTTCCCTAGTCCCATGTTGTCACCACGCAGAGAAAATGGGTAATCATCGGGGGCCCTCACAAGGGTGACATCATGTTCCCCACCATACTTAACAATTTGCATCCTGGAACATGGCATAGTGTACTAAACTTTGGTAATGTTCATGGGTCATTCTTCTAGGAGAAGAAGGGGATGAAGGCCTAGAGGTTGATGCAACTATTTTATGTATGCTATGTAAAAAATGATAAAGGACACCAATAAAATCCACATTCCAACTTTATCTCTACCCCCTCTAATATTAATTTCCCATTGTCTTGATGCAATGAATGCACACTTATAACGTGACTTTATCCCAGTGAAAAAAATGAAAGAATAAAGCTTGAAACTTGTATCAATTAATGGGTATCAAAAGGAAATTAATGGGTTCAGAATTCAAAAATTACCAAGGAAAGGGTATCTCAAGCTACAAGGGATCCCTCTACAAAANCTAGAACTGAAGAAAGAGCGGCCTAATATTTTTCCCCGCTGAGATATAAGTGTGAGTGGGTGTCTAGTGTCCACTCGACCTTGTTGGGTTCCCACTGGGTCCACCTCCATGGTTTCCCATGGAACCACTCGCTCCACCTACTATACTTGCACCAATTGTACCCACATTGTTTTGGATCAATTATTTATTGATTTCCATTTTTGTTATGGTGTTCATCATGTCTCATTTCCCTATGGAGAGATCATTCAACATATCCTGGGTGTTGTCGTAAGGGGCCTCCGGTACTTTCCCCTTTCCCTCTAGAATATCATGTCTATCACCCATATTACTTTCTATTTATGCCTCTGTATCTTAACTGATATTATCTCTATATATGTCCTCTGTCTTTGGCTCTGTATCTAAATGGATATGGAAGGGAATGTAGTCTCTCCTATTTTTGTCCCTTCTGTCTCTACTATGACCCCTATGGTATTAAATGTACTCATTCCCAATGTGACCTCTTCCTTCTAGGTATCCTTCAGATGTTCTTGGAATCATGGGTTCATGATTCAAGCACTTCTTCACACACTGGCAAGAAGAAGGAACTAATACCACTATAATATCCCTGGATCCTCAGATGTGGATATCAACTACTAACTCTAGGGTTGTGACTGCAGATCTAATGCACTTGGGTTTTTAGTTTAGTTTCAAAAGTCTTATCGATGCATTTAGATCATTTTTTAGTAGTTTTATAAAGTGCATGAAAATAGATTTGGGATCATAACCAACTCAACAATTTTATTAAGAAAAATAACAAACAATACACTACAATATGCGAAAACTCAAAACAAATATCTTCAGCTAGATCTTAATATATGGTGATATTAACTGGAATACAAATAATATAATTGAAAATACCAATAGATATATGGATCTAAGATCTCTCGGGTAGAACCACTACATGCATGGAAGAAAGCATTGCATGCAACCAAAAATGTGTTACTGAACTGCTACAGAAGACTGGATAATTCGCCCTAGTGGCAATACTTGGTGGAATGGCATAAGATCTGTCCCAGATGAGTTTCCCTACTCCCTAAAACACTCTCCCTACCTCAAATATGGGACATATTCTCTATGTTGTGTTGTCAAAACCCCGAATGGATGTCCAAACCCCCACCCACTGCAAATTGGTAAACTGGCACGATCTGGGTGATTCATCCATCAAAAATTCATGAGATCTGTCTCACTGGAAGTTCTTTGATCTACTCTCAAATGGGTATGAATTATTTTATCTCTCCCTAACTATTTGGGCCTAGCAGCCCCTGAATGCAGGTAAATCCTTCCCAAAAACCTCACGCTGCAACTGGAAAACATGCACACTAGCTTGCGTTGGAACTCTCTACTGATGTAACCCGAACCTGTAGCTCGATGAAGAACCTATGTGATCCTTTCGACAGACTAGGTTGTATATTTCAACACCGAACTCTGTCAATGGTGGTGGTTTCATCTAGAAAACCACAAAACAAGAAGGAAATTGCATGATTCCTCTTTGGGTACTAATTTCCAATTCACAATATGCATAATGAGAAACTATGTCGATGTTCTCCTTTTATATCCCCTCTGATCTAATTTCTCCTTCACTTTAATTATTAAGTGACTTTTCCCTAAGTTTTGATTTAATAATCACTTAAGTCACTTGAAACCCCTTTTTTCTTCTTTTATTATGTAATGTCACTTTCACATATGCTTTTTCCGGTAAATGACATTAAATAATCCTTTTTATTCCCTTTTTCTCCCAACTATAGCCTATGGGAGCCAATATAGGCTACTTAGTTTCTCCTCTTGGAGTCATCAAAAGGAAAGGGGAATTACAGGTTATTCAAGGTTTGGCCAATGAGATGGGTATTTGTAGACTAATTTTGTTTAGTAGGAATGCCCCAACCAAGGGAGACAAGGGATGCCACCAAGTGAAAAAATGGTGCCATCGGATATGATGGCCTAAGTCTATTTTCATGTTGAAAATAAAAAAAGACATTTTATATAATCCAAAAAATAAATGAAATATCTTGGGTTGGTTGTGCATGCACAGAAATAGGTGCCCCAGTGAAAAGATGGTTGGGCCCTATGGGGGCACAAGTTCTTGATAAAAAATGAAGGGTAGGGGCCCCATGGGTGGGTTTCTGTGTTAGGTGAATGGATGAGGGATTGAAATACATAAGTTGTTTCCTGATGAAAGGTGGCTCCGACATTTTTTAGTTTGGAGCGCATAATGCGATATGAGAAGGTGCCCCAATGGATGGTGGATGTTGTCTTATACTAATTTGAATGGCAGATTTGAATTTGGTTGTAACTAAAAAAAATTGTCCACAAATGATAAGGATTCATGACTGACACAAACATGGATTACCTGATCAATGAAAGGGGTGGGAAATTTATCTTTGGGACAGGCTTGGTTAAGGTCTCTGAAGTTGGTAAAAACGCGAATGGTTCCCATTTTTTTTGTTAACGAGGATGGGGTTAGAGATCCATGATGTGTACGCAATGGGGTATATGAACCCAATAAAGCGTAACTTGTTGATTTCATATTTTATATCCAACACTTTAGAAGGATGCAGAGGTCATTTTTTTTTGTGGACCAACACAATATCTGGCCATGTATCGATTCTGTGTTCAACAATGGTTGGGTCGAGGCTAGGCATTTTGGTATATGACCAGGAAAAAATGCCACGATATTCTTGAAAATGGGTCTTATAGGTAAGGACTTATTTAGTGGAACATGCGGCATCGAGGGTGAGTTCTTTGACAATGCCTGGTTTGATGAAAATGTCCACCTTAATGGAAAGGGAAATCTTGGCCATCTTACCTTATTCAAAATCATCTGAGAGGGAATTGGGTTTTTGAACCAATCTGTATGCCCTGGAAGAAGGAAGTCCTTAGTTTCCACCGCACAAACATTGGTGTTGTCAATGGTGTGAAAAACATCATGATGGAGTAAGAATGATTGATGGTGCATTGCATCCCATGGGTATTCTAGTGCCATCATGGCCTCAAGAATGTGTTCTTTGGAATTTAAGATGGAGGACAAGAAGGGATCAGTTGCATTATGACTAGGTGAGTCTGTTGCAATGATGCTAGATGTCACACATGAGTTGGAACAAAATAAAAAAATGTTGAGGGAGTGCAAGCGAGTATGAATAGGGATTATGAGATAATGGTAATTTTTACCCCCCCCCCATGCCTAGGGATAGCTAGAGGAGATCATGTATGTCCTAAAAAGGAGACAATGAACCTGACCATGATGATGATCAACATGTCCATAGATGGAAACCTAGCATTCCCTCTCATATTTCCTCTTACAACTATAGATAAACTAAGTTCATCACATCAAGACAACTCAGTGTATGGGAGATGGTAAGATAGTGTCACCATGAGGCATGTTAGTCCTTATTTCATGCAAAGTGTTGTGCTTAATTTATTAGGCACGTGGATGAGGATCACTGGTTCAAGTTGGATAATGGATCACTGGCTTGGGAATTTCTTTTTGTTTCCTTTTTTCACCTCAGTTGTCAACTTATGTTCCCTAGTCCCATGTTGTCACCACGCAGAGAAAATGGGTAATCATCGGGGGCCCTCACAAGGGTGACATCATGTTCCCCACCATACTTAACAATTTGCATCCTGGAACATGGCATAGTGTACTAAACTTTGGTAATGTTCATGGGTCATTCTTCTAGGAGAAGAAGGGGATGAAGGCCTAGAGGTTGATGCAACTATTTTATGTATGCTATGTAAAAAATGATAAAGGACACCAATAAAATCCACATTCCAACTTTATCTCTACCCCCTCTAATATTAATTTCCCATTGTCTTGATGCAATGAATGCACACTTATAACGTGACTTTATCCCAGTGAAAAAAATGAAAGAATAAAGCTTGAAACTTGTATCAATTAATGGGTATCAAAAGGAAATTAATGGGTTCAGAATTCAAAAATTACCAAGGAAAGGGTATCTCAAGCTACAAGGGATCCCTCTACAAAA
>JZKD02S1289751.1:0-12024 GCA_000966675.3 Picea glauca | reverse complement strand
GAGTAACCCTTGTCATGTCTCTTTCTCTTCGCAAGCAACTTCCTTAGTGTCGATGCCCCTACAACTGTCTATGAATCAGTATGGAGGAGGATAATATCCTGCCAGACAGGGACAGGGTGTAAACCAGGATTCTTCCTGGCCTGCAATTTCTCAAAACTAATATTTCCTTGGACCTTGGTCTCAAATGACGTAATTCACCGCCACCATAAGTCCAGTTACTGCGTGTCATACTCGCGTTATATCACCAACTTCTACTAGCCATGTTGGATATTGGTTGAAAACGTATGCGATTCATGTTGAAGACCTGCAACCAACCGCTGCAAGTCATGCTGGGGGCACAAGTCCAGTCACTGCATGTCATACTGGCATTATATCACCAACCTCTGCTAGTCATGTTGGAGATTGGTCGACAACCTCTGCGAGTCATGTTGAAAACCTGCAACCAACCTCTACAAGTCATGCTGGGGGCACATGTCTAGTCACTGCTCATAACACTGCACATCCATCACCAACCTCTTCTAGTCATGTTGGGGATCCATCACCAACCTCTGCTAGTCATATTGGAGATTTTCCACTAGCCTCTACAAGTCATGCTAGGACCGTGTCACCAACCACTACAAGTCATGATGGGGCCATTCATATGATTGAGAAGCCTAAATGTCTCGGATGTAAGCCTAGATTCCTTTGTAGGACTTGTGAAGGAAGTCACCTTACTCATTTGTGTCCCGTTACTATTGGGATACCAGAAGCGTGGGGCTCACCTAAGGGTCCTTCAGGTTCTGAGGCATCTATGGTTTCACAACACTCTGTTCCTTCTTTGGTTGATACAACAATCACTCTGATGAAATCTTTGACTAACACCATTTTTCCTTTAGGGGTTGATACATACTTTGACCTTGTTGTCTCACATCCCATTCAACTTGTGGTCGTGTCGATGCAATCTTCGACCAAAACCTTTCCTATGTTCGGGGGTGATGCGTCTCTTGACCTTGTTGTCTCACATATTGTTCAACCAACAGTCATTTTGATGCAATCTTCAACTGACAACACTCCATTTTTTTGGGGTGATTCACCTCTCGACCTTGTCGTCTTGCATCCTATTCAACCAATGGTTGAGGAAGTGGTCGTATCGATGCAATATTTGATCGAACCCACTCTTCTCTCGGAGAGTGACAAGTCTAAGGAAGCGGTCGCACCAATGCAATTTTTGGTCGATCCCTCTCTTCTGGTTTTGGTTATATACCTTCTATGCCACGTACTTAGAATTTATATTACTTCACCTTCTGAACAAGAGATATTTTTACTCTTCTCGATTTCTCTCCCTCCAAGTCTTGATGAGGTTCCCTTTGATTGGGATGGTCTTGTGGGGTATCCAATGCCTCCACCTATGTCTTTTCCAGGAAGAGACATTATCCGACATAACACAAAGACGATAACCTCCGTTATCACTTTGTACTCCTCGACTTGGAGAGATTTGGGTCTTCCTGATCTTGTGTCGGTTCTTCATAAGATACTGATATTACACAAAATATTGGTATGGGAGCCTTGGCCTCCCCCATGCCTTTCCACCTAGAATCTTCCTAACGAGTCTTAGTTAAGCTCTTTTCTAACTCGTCTATAAACTAAAAATATTTCTGAGTGATTTGTCCCTTTCACACTCATTAAATTGGATTTGAAAGGTCATGAGTCTTAGTTAATCTCTTTTCCGACTCGTTATCAAAAATAGAAAATATTGCCGAGTGAACTTGTCTTTTTCACACTCGTAAATTGGATTTGAAAAGACGTCTATTTGGCACAAGTTTATCCCTTTTTCACACCAAGTATACTACAAGAAATAAAAAAGGATATTTTTTGGTGTTAAGTTGTGATTGCATCTCATGCCATCGCTTGCAGTATTGAGCCTTTCGTTGGTTCTCTTTTTGCATTATAAACCATTGCTTAAGCAGTTTTCACATCCTCAACCAAACAAAGACTTATTTATATCCTTCGCAATTTGACACCATATACCCTGGAGGAAACATCACCTCGAGTGTCCATCTCTCGCATGCATTTCCTTGCATTAAGCATAGGTACGTTCCACTGATGGAACTAGTTTTTCTTACTTGCAACACTCGTTTCCTCCTCTGTATCATAGCATTCATTTGTTATGAAAAAAAAAAATATATGGGTGTGAAGGGAGTGCTATATTATAATTGAAAATAGACATGTCACCTTTGAACAGAGAACAAAATTATTGAGTCCTTGTGTCATCATAATTTTCGGTTTAGCATGGCCTCAGGAAGTTGATCTTGCTACAGAGTTTTCTCTACCAACTGGTTACTCTTTCAGTCCCTATAGAGAACGTTATTAATGCCTCCTGCATATAATAGTCACATCATTGAGTCTATGCTACCGGATTCCACCATATGTCTCATGCTCTTGTTCAAAGGATGTCTTACAACCTGCATCAACGACTCCTCAAAAATATTGACTTTTCATGTCGGCCATACCCTTAGTTTGTCTCAGAATCACATGATAGTATTGTCTTATCATGCACCTTGGCCCTACTTGCATCATCGGTAGGTCAACTTGAACCCAACAATCGACATTTCATCATTGGTCGTTGATTGGGTGGTTTCCCTTGTTTTGGATGACAAGACATCTATTCACACTTTGGGATTCGTGCAGTGTCTTGGATTCCATTAGCCTTATTGGTGGTTTCCTCGCCTTTGTCAGTAGTTTTCATCATTGGATTCTATTCAAAGGGTATTTTTAGTATACCGCTTGCATTTGATACATGTGAAAGACACACATGGTCATTGGTTCATGAACATGTTCTTCGTTCGATCTCCACCAAATCATGAAGCTCTTTCTTTGTTCCTCATGCTGACTGATGAGAGATTCCTTAATGCTCTCTTTTCAGCAGGTCTCTTTCCATCGACTTCAACTCATTTAGTCTGGATATGGGACCTAGATTTTTATGAGTACCTTGAGGCTTGCAGTCATTAGTGGCAGACTCTCTCTCCATTGACAGATGGGAATACATCAATGTCTCCTGATCAATGGATTTCTCAAGTGTTCGACACCGACTCCTTTATTCACACTTGTAGGAATTTACTTGGTGCCTTGATACCTACTTTCATTATTGGTGGGTTGTCTCATGTTTGTTAATGGTATGCCTCAATGACTAGTAATCAAACGATGTCTCATTATGTTTGACCTCAACTCCTTTATTCACATGATGTAGACTTGCACCCTTGGCAGATAGTGTATAAGACTTGAAGACATCACTATGTGGACGCATCTTTCCTGAGTTGTTGCTTCCCTTTCATTGGACCAACACCTGTTATACTTTAGTGATCATGGGAGATTAGATTGTACTCCATGGTATACAAATATATTCAGATTGATTTTGAGACTGGTTTCACTGGGCCTTGTTCATGACTATGACAACTTTTGGCATAGAACCGCAATTGTATCTGCCTATTCATGGCCACAAACACTTATTTGGTATATTTTCCGCATGGATATGCATTGTAATCTTGGTAGGAATGTATGCAAAGTCAGTAAAGAATGTAATGAGCCATTGAGTTTGTCCATATAGTTCTCTACCACTCCACTCATGGGTTATTTATAATGTATTTCGGCCATCGCAGATACTCCTCTGATCTCACACATTAGGGGGCATCTTTTATAGAAAGATTTGCCTAACCATTTCTATTTTGCACAGAGAGCCTTTTTCCATTTCCCTATGTAGACTTATCATCCCTTTGTTATAAATCCAGAGCTAAAAAAAAACATTTTTCCACATATACGCACCCTACCAACTATACAACAAGCGTATATCTAGGATGCTCCACTACAGCCCGAGTACATCGAGATTTGTGCTAGAAAATACAAAAATGGAGTCAGGTTTCCATGTCACGACAAGAGATATCTGATCCTTGGCCTTCCATATACTGGAAACGTTCCAACTCGGCCCTTCAGTTGCATTTTGAAGGCTATAAGACCACAATTTCGAGCTATGGAAAAGAGGAGAAAACATTCAACTTTGAGAGAAAAGTTACTTTGGAGAAATTACTTCATATTGAGTATGCATCCCTTTGTCCCTCAAGTTTGAACACAGTGTTCAGTGCCCAATCTCTTTTCCTATTGTTGAGAGGACCTCATTGCCTCTTTCCTATGAGATTTCCTTTGGTGGAGGATTGAAGTGGTGGAGACCCGGTTGGAAGGAACTTGGTTTCTTGGTTTCGAACCATGTCGACACAGAAGTTTGTAATGTTCTCACTTCTGCTGATCAATTATTAATATAAATACACCTTTCCCATCGTATTGGTATCTTGCAAATATATGATTATTACCCTTGGGCATGTTTGTAATGTTTATTAATGTATTATGCTATCTGATGTTCTAACCCCTTTATATCATCACTATGTACTTTCTCTACTTGTTTGTTGAGAACTTATTGCAGGTATAAATCTTTGGGTCAAAGTGCTCAACAATGGAACATCATCAAACGTTGGATTGAGGTAGGCCTCTTTCTTATCTCGCACATTAGTTTATATAGAATACAGTGGAATTGAGTTGATTCATGCAGTCATACCTATCTGTTGTGGTTTACCCTTGACCATAGAGAGTTTTTCCCTCGTAACAACCATACAAACAAGATTCTCTCAAAAGAAGTGGATTAGAAAATCTCCAACCCTAGTTTTTGGGACCCTACATGATCAAGAGGAAGGTAGGGGTTGTGGCTTATGAACTTGAGCTTCCAAAAAGCAACAGGATTCACAACGTCTTTCATGTGTCATGCTTGAAAAGGGCCATTGGTCAACACATCACCCCACTTGAGGTACTGCCACCCTTAGATGAAGTGGGACAGTTGGTACTAATACCGGAGGCAATACTGGAGGTTTGGGAGAATAAAATCCAAAGGAGAAGCATCAAGGAATACTTAGTCAAGTGGAAGGATCTGCCTATTGAGGATGCCACATGGGAGAGTGCACAGGTGATATAGGATACATGTTTAGAATTACTTGTGGAAAAGAAATTTCTAGCAGGGGAGTGTTGGCACAGGGGCAGACCCAGGGTTCAATGCTACAACAATGCACCAACAAAACCCTAACTACTGACCCTTTTGGAAACACCTGTGAAGTAGATGAAGTCTCACCAGAGGTAGAGGCAGGGGTGGTTGCAGGACTCAGATGTTTACAACCTTAGCTAGGACACAGATTTGTGATTCTAACACTTAACAGAGCACTTAGCACCGATAGTTCATCAATATTTGACCATTATCTACTCCACAGATAAAACAAAGCATCAAATCATTCATTCAGATATGATGTATCTAAGCACTTATCATAGAGAGATAGATTAGATCTAGCAGATTCAAGCACTAAGCACATTCACATAGGTCATGTCTCACATCCATATACATCATTAGCATAAAGCATAAACAAAACTATCTATCTATATCAAAGCACTTAGCAAGTAAAGACATAAACACAACAACACATCACACAAAGCATAACAACACAACATGTACGTGGTTCACCCCCACCCTGGGGCTATGTCCACCAAATATTCTTATTTATTATCTTCAGTCAAGCTTCTTACAGGCACATAGCATCAAAATCCTACTCCGCAGAAGACATGAGATCTGCACGCACTCCGCCAGATCCTCCTTCTTCGAGTTAGGGTACAACACTAAGCCTTCTAACAATTACTTGCACATAGCTCTGCAAATCTCACACAGTATGCACAAAGCATCCACAATCCATACTTAGCACTTAGCCCAATATCACACACACACACACACACACACACACACACACACATATATATCCCACTCCTTACATTGCCTAGACATCTATTTATACTTTACAAAATAGGCCTAAACATGGGTAAACCCATGGGCCGACATCCCCATACCTATTACATAATCCCAAATCCCAAATCCCAAAAAGGGGCCAAGATCCCACGATATCTTCTTTGTCTTTCTCTCCTCCTTCGACAAGGTGTCGAAGTCCCAAAATAGGTCAAAATTTACCAAGGATCTCCCAAAACTTGGTCAAGGACCAACAGGCTCCCAACACTCACCTGTGACTCATCTCGAGTCACTCTGATCTGGGTTGTTATACTTTGAAAGCATCGAGCATGGATCGGGTTGCTTCGACTTGTTGTTGTTCCACAACCTCCTCTTCAATGAACTCTTGGATGACTACATCATTGACAGGTCCCTCCAGGTGTTGTTCAACTACAGTGAAAACCTGCTTGAGTTCTGCTCCTCAGCCTTGGTAACCTTATATTTTACAGGTTGGAGCCACTGATTTAATTCCATAAATATGCTCTTGATAGTGTGGATCTTTTGTTGGGTGGTGCGTTTCTCTTGGGATCGCTTCATTATTTCCACAACTGATAGGGGCTTCAACTGCGCCTGTATTGTCTCTGTTTGATACTTTTCTTCCTGGAGCTGTGACTCCAGTGCCTGCAATTATGGGTTCTCAATGAGTTTCTCATACATCTGGGCACTGCAATTACTTAGCTTCTTGCATTTCATGGCAAGGGCCTTTATCCTTTCAACTGCGCTCCAGGTAGTTGCTTCTCTTTGATCTCTTACATCCCGTGGAGTCTCGGGCACTGTGCGGAGCTCTAAGTGTGTTATATGTTGTTGTAGCTACTGGATAGATTCCACGAGTTTCTCTACTTGTTGCGTGACTTGGTCCTCTACCTTTATTTATAAGACTTTCATAGAGCGAAGTGATCTGCTGACACTTTTTTCACTTTGAGTTGCTCTGCGAGCAACTGTTCTTTTTCTTGATGCATCTGTTCTTTTTCTTCATCGAACTTTGCTTGGAGAGAAATATTTTCCTGTTCTGCAGCATTGCATTGTTCTATGAGTATGACTTGCACTTGATTCAAGGCCTGGGTGGCTTATTCTATTTCTTCTTTTGCTCATTGAAGGTGAGCTTCGACTGTATCAACTAGTCTATGGAGTTGGGTTGGCTCATCTCCCAAATATGGTTCTCCCGATGGTAGGGGTGCAGTGGAGACTGCGCGGATGGACTGAAGGTCTTGCTGTACCCCTCGGAGTTCGACTCCAATTATATCATATATTTTTTTCTGCTTGGATTCATTTTTCTTATCTGTTTCCAGTGAAGCGTCGTTCAGGGCTCCTATGATGAAGTCAAAATCATCGGAGGTGAGGACAGTCTACATCTTGATCATGGTGGCTTTCGATTTCTTTCGGGAAGAATGTTTCAGGGGGGAAGCCTTCCTCTTCTTCAAGGGGTCAACCTCATCTTTGGGAAGTGTTAATTCACCTGGCTTCTGTTAATCTTCTACTTCATCATCACCCCCCAGGTCAGGTGACACTAAAGCAGTCTTTCCTGAGGTGCTGCTTAAATTTTGAACCTCCTTAGTCTTCTTGGGTGTATTTTGTTCTTTACGAGTGTCCTCTGGGGTGTCAAGATAAGATATCTATGTAGTTTTGGTGGGGATAAGGAGGTCAACAGACCATTCCTTAGTGATCTCCTCAAGGTATTCTTCTGTAAGTTTATAATATGGCGAGATTCTCTTTATGTTCATCTACTTGCGTTGTAATGTAGATGAAGTTTTTATCTACGTTGAACTTCATCAGGGGTTAGAACCTTTGTAAGGTGGTCAGAGTCATGAAAGCTTCAACTTCGATGGATCTCTTTAGTTGGAGGTAATATGTATGAAACACAACATTCGACTGCCACTGGTTTGTTCATATCACTTGAATACCAAAGGGTAGAAAACTTCGCAACAAGTGGCTCGAACGAATCTATGTCTGGGAAGGTCGCACCTTTGGCATCTCCCAGGAAATAAATATAATGAGGATCATGAGCCAACTGAAATGAAATTCATAACCTTGATCCTGTGCTTCTTGACAGTCTAGTTCCAATTGGTTAACTAGGTACTTCACCCAGTTCATCTGTAGGCCTTCCGCACACTTCCCTACGAGGTCAACGACAAAGTCGGTGACCTGCGTAGGTCGGTTCTTCCTTATTAAATTTCCAGCTATCAGTTGACATGCTATTCTCACTGTGCCACTCTAGATGGAAGCTGCCTTGTAGCCTCTTGTTCCCTTCTCAACATCGCTATATGTATCCTTGATATTCCGTGCTAGCACACGATCTGTGGCCTTTCTTGGGTAGAAGTCATGTGGGTCGGGTCCTTGCATACTCAGTCCTGTGATCCTATGGATCAACATTGGGTCAACCGTAATACAACGGTCTAGCCATAAGTAGCCACCATGGTAACACGACAGTAGCAGCTTGACACATGCGTTGAATTCCTGGTGTTTTCCGAAGTGTGGGATCTTCATGACATTCAATAGGGTGGACTTCGTGAGGTTCATCGTCCATGGCTGGGGAATTATCTTTGAATTCTTCCCCTTCGTTCTAGTTAGGTACTAGTACGGGGAGAGCATACCATAGATCTTGCGATCTCCGAGGTTGAAGTTGTTGAAATTCAATGCTATGATCTTATCCTACTCTGCTCGAACTGCACGTATCCCCTTTGGGATGTATGTAGTGACCATGGTGTACTCAAAATCTCTTGGCACACTATCATGATTCACCATGCCAACCAGATGCAGGATTTAATTAACCAATATGGTTGGAATCAACTTCTCATTTTCTAGGTCATCTTTGTGCTTGGTTCTCTTTTCCGCTGAGGGTTGGGATGATCCAGCTCTACGAGAAGTAGATGGAGAGGCTTGCAGTCCTCTTGTCGATGACGCTTGTATACCTACAGACATTGACATTACTCATTCAGTCATGAGGTCGATGAGAACTTCTTCGAAAAATTTCTCTGCAACGTTGAACTCGTCCGACATACAAGCTCGGGGTTGAAAATCTCGGGTTCAAGGAGTAACTTAGACACTGCAATGGGATAGAGGAAAATAGCGCAATGATCACTGTGTAAAATCAACAAGTCTGCGGGCTTAGATTCATGGTTAGAAAAAGTGTTCTTGGTGCATGGCATGACGGGATAAATAGATAACTTGGCAACAAATCTCTTGCAACAGGTGAGAAAACTTCATTAACTCTGTTCTGTTCGTTATGGCACGGTCCAATGGTCTAGTGGCGAACCATAAATTCCTTTCTACCCATTTGGAGGGTCGCCCTAACGGTTATATTATTCCCAATGGCTATGTTGCTTCACCCTGGTGAAGTGGCATGTGACGATTCTCTGTTATCTCGACGAAGCTCCAATTTTGCAAATTTTCCCTCTGTGAAGTTCCCTCTGGAACCTTTTGTAACTTTTTGATCTTAGCTCTCTTCTTACTTAGCTTTCTGGCCTTCTTTCTAGTGAGATTAGTCTCAGTATTCCTTTTTCCATTTTGATTCTTATCTGCATTTGGCATAGTTACTTCATGTTGTTGAGATTCTTTCCTAAGATTTGAGGGTGATACTTCCTCTTTATCTGGAATAGGTACTTCAATCTTCTGTGGGTCTTCTAGTGTTCTTTCAACTTCGACATCTGGGTCTTTGGTGTTAAATAGCTTTGATCTATTCTTTTGTTCTTCAATCAATTCTGTGATCCTTCTAGTCATGAAATCCTTTAACTCTTGCTTCTTCTACTCTAAAACTTCTTCTTCTTCCTTCCTTCTAGCTTAATCTCTTTCAATCCAAGGTTTTCCTAGTAACATGGTAAATGGGCCGTTGTTCTCAATAAATTTAACAATCTCGAAATCCTCCTCTGTCGAAGTCCCATTGGCATTCATAGGTATCTGGGTGAGCTTTCCACATAGGTTTAACACATTTCCTTTGAATATTCCTATTCCTCCTAATGAAGGAATCATAATAGGCCTTCCTATAGCTTCCCAAGTACTTTCTATCATTATATTCACCTGTCTTTCCTCATCTAGAACACAGTCAATGTTGAAGTCTCCTATTCTTACTTCTATGCATGATTTTTCTTTGAAGATCTCTGATAAGCTAACATGTCGATGGTCATTCAGGGTGTCTTTTATCTATAGAAATACTTTATCTAATTCTTTTTGGGGTTCTTCCATAATCGTAGTTTCTGGATCTACCTTAGGGTTTTCTTGTCTCATGTTCATTCCTTCAAGCTTAGCAATCATTCTAGGGAAATCCAATACTTCATGGTCCATAGCTTTGCAACAAATACAACTAGGTCTTCTCCCAGGGAATTCCTTAGCAAGATGTCCTCGTTTTCTACAACTGTGACAGAGGGTTAATTCTCTCTTTATTTTAAATGATCCCCATCTTTTCCTATACTGCACGCTAGGATCATGGTAGCTAACTTGCAAACATTTCTTTCTAGGATCCTGCATCCACTTATTAATCCAAACATTCTTTCTATGAATAGGTAAAACATATCTTTCACTATTCTTATCAGATCTATGCAAGTCAAACCTTCTTTCATCTATTAGTGCCCTAATTTTCAAGCTAGGACAAAATCTATCAAACATACCTAGATCCATACTGTTGAAAAAACAAATTCCACTTATCTTACTTCTACAGAGAAAAAAGATTTTAGATATAGAACTTTTCACTATTCTTACCTTTATCAGAGCACAGTGCTTCCAGATCTTACCTCTTTTCTTCAGATCTGACCTCTTTTCTTTGCACAGAGCTTCACAGGTCAAGTGGAATGCTACACACTAGGGCAACAGATCTACGCACATATATTTTATAGTTTCAGGTTGGATCTTTGCACAAAGCTTCTTCTTCCTCAGTTCCCAACAATCACAGTTTCAGGTCAGATCTTTTCACAAAAATTCTTCTTCTTCAGTTCCTAGCAATCACAGTTTCAAGTCCCGACAACAGAACCATTTGTTGGCACAGGGGTAGACCCAGGGTTCAATGATACAACAACGCACCAAAAAAACCCTAACTACTGACCCTTTTAGAAACACCTGCGAGGTAGATGAAGTCTCACCCGAGGTAGAGGCAGGGGTGGTTACAAGACTCAGATGTCTGCAACATTAGTTGGGTCACAGATCTGTGATTCTAACACTTAACAAAGCACTTAGCACTGACAGTTCATCAATATTTGACCATTATCTACTTCGTCGATAAAACAAAGCATTGCATCATTCATTCAAATCTGATGTATCTAAGAACTTATCATAGAGAGGTAGATTAGATCTAGCAGATTCAAGCATAAGCACATTCACATAGGTTAGATCTAACATCCATAAACATCATTAGAACAAAGCATAAATAGAACTATCTATATATATCAAATCACTTAGGAAGTAAATACATAAACACATCAACACATCGCACAAAGCATAGCAACATATCATGTATGTGGTTCACCCCCACCCTGGGGCTACATCCACCAACTCTTCTTCTTTATTATCTTCAGGAAATATTCTTATAGGTACATAGCATCAAAATCCTACACCGCAGAAGACAGGATATCTGTGCGCACTCCGCCAGATCCTCCTTCTTTGAGTTAGGGTACAGCACCAAGACTTCTTACAATTACTTGCACATAGCTATGCAAATATCACATGGTATGCACAAAGCATCTACAATCCATACTTAGCAATTAGCCAAATATCACACAGATATATATATCCCACTCCTTACATTGCCTAGACATCTATTTATACTTTACAAAATAGGCCTAAACATGGGTAAACCCATGGCTTGACATCCCCATACCTGTTACATAATCCCAAATCCCAAAAAGGACCCAAAAAGGGGTCGAGATCCCACAATCTCTGCTTCGTCTTGCGCTCTTCCTTCGATAGGCCGTCGAAGTCCCAAAATAGGTCAAACTTGACCAAGGATCTCCAAAAACTTGGTCAAGAGTCAACAGGGAGACTGTAATGTCCCCCACCTCTTGATGAAGAGGTTTTGAGAGACTCAGTAGTATATCCATCCCCACTAGACTATAGTCTCATGCAGTAGGGGATAAGTCAACTAAACTCAATGTTATAACTTGAAATTGACTTGAAAAAGTAAAAAGTAACTCACTAGAGGATTAGAGTGCTTGAGTTGAGTTAGGAGTTGAACCTAAGGGTTAACTTAACTGAACAAA
>JZKD02S1289740.1:0-12025 GCA_000966675.3 Picea glauca | reverse complement strand
GTCTCCTATATATACCAAGGAGACATTTTCATTTTGAATCATCTTGTACTTGAACATTTAAGTGGGGTAAAAGGAGGTTGCCCCCTCCAAGAGGCTTATTATCTGAAATTCTCTCTTTTTCAAGGCATTGAGTACTTTTTCCGAGGATTTTCTATGCTATATTGATATTTGGTTCTTAACAGAACTAGAAAGAGATACTTACAAACCATTGATGAAGTCGCAACATCCTCTCCAAGTCCTCCTCGTCCAGCCCTTGCACAAAGTTCCCAAGACCATAAGTTTGATACCTCCAATTTTCTTCCTTCCTTATGAAATGATAAGTTGGGTATCTCTAAATTATTCCATGCCTCCTCCTCCATGGAAAGCCCTCATTATATAGGATTTGGAGGCTTAACCACCATGCAGAGGACCTCTCATCAGATCCACTAAAAAAGGGATCTCTAAGATATTTAGGGAGAAAATATTTCTAAAGGATTTTAGGGAGGAAATATTTCTCAAGGATTTTAAGGAGGAAATATTTCAACCATCCATGAGATCCTCCACCTTCCCTAAAAAATAGGAAACAAAATGTGAGGTGGATTCTCACACTTAATTACTTTCTTTTTCATGAATATTAATAATAATTCATTTGCACTTGATTCTCACACTTAATTAATTTATTTTTTCATGAATATTAATAATAATTCATGTGCACTTGGTATTTTGGCCTTCATGTAATATATGCCTCCTCCACATTGACTAGGGATTGTGACATAGGTTATTCCATCTGGTCCAGGTGTATGAGACACTTATATGACACTTACGACACTTAGGGCGAGGTACCTAGGTGTGAAAATTTCATGTGTAACAGAATGCCCCCTAAAGTGTCAGGTCAGAAGAGAGAATGATGGTCGAAACACTTTACAAATATTTAATGCAAGGGTGTGGAGTTGGAGAACCTAGAAGAAACTACAAACAACCATCAAAAAGTATTAATATATGTTCCATTTTCAAGGCAGGCATACCTATGCTCGGAATACGAGATGACTCAAAGCACAGTCGCCGACCAATACACTGCGGATCCATGAAAAATATTGACTAAGGATATGGCCACCAAAGATACAATGTGGATCCATACCTCCATGACGTGAACTGATCATAGCCACGAAAAATAAACAATGGAGATATGAGATGATAAAACATAGCCACAGACCAATACAATGTGGATCTATGTGACAGTATATATATCAATATGCTCAAATGATCTCCTTCGCAACCTGGGAAAAGTAGATTAACAAATTGAATGCTCAACCCAGGTTCTTCATCCCAATCCCAATGTTGTATGAATCTATCCATGTGAATAGATGTTTTGATGTCGAACATGGTAGAAACCACTTGATTACCGGTCATTGAGGTAAATTGTTAACAAGTGAAAGGGAAATCACTAGTGATGTCAATGACTCCCAAGGTACCCTAGTACATTCCAATGAATGTGAATAAATGAGTTGAAATCAAACATTCATGGAATTGTTCGATCAGAGGTCAATGATGTAAACCCATTTTCTGAAGAGAGGAGGCTTGCCATTGAGGCATGTAGGTCCCAAGGTACTAATTGGTTTCTAAGTATAATTCTTGGATGATGTGTTGAAGTCGACAGGAAAATACTCGTCGAAGGAGGGCCTTGATGTATCACCCATCAGCGACACGAAACCAACATAGGAAAGTGATGTAAGATGGTGAATCAAATGAGTATGGATTGACACAGGAAATGGAAACTGGTAATACTGCAGATGGATGGTTTGAAGTGAAACTTCCCTTGAACATGATGAGGCGCAACAACTGGCTTGGCAACATTGACTCAACGAGTACCAAAATGTAATGTAATGTGATGACAATAAGAGAACTCTTCAACTGGATGAAAAAGTATGGTGACATATAGAATTGGTATGACTCAAATACAAGCAGATTAACCAACTGTAATATGAGACGTAAATAGGTGCCATGTTCAAGGGTGACAAAAGCTGCCATAAAGGATTCTCAAAAACTTGACCCACTTCCTTCAATTTTTTTCCCCCACCCAGATAGATGAGTACCTCTTTTTAATTCAATGAGCTCGAGAAGGGTAAAACATGCTCTATATAACTCACCTTCGGTAAGTTCCTCTTCCTTTGTTTAAAAAACTAGAAGTAAGGGTTCGTTCCCATACGGGCCCTTCAATGTGTAATTTTAGCGAGTCCAAAGAAGGAAAACTCGGTGGTTTTTCATGTTTAGAGAGTCTGAAAAGAACTTAAACGAAACTATAGGGTTTTCCTTTTTCATAATTTTAGTATCGTGAGGCCGAAAAAGAGATAAAATACCACTCGAAAGACGCCCTTTCAAACCTTTTAATGAGTGTGAAAGGAAGCAAGATCACTCAACAATTTTTTCATGTTTAGAGATTTTGAAAAGAGCTTAAAGGAGACTCGAGGGGGTTTTTTTTTTGTATAACCTTTACGAGTCCGAAAAAGTGATAAAATTTTACTCAGTTACATTCTTATGTATTGACGAGCACGAGAAAGAACGAAGACTAAGCTCGGTATTGGTTTCATTTTTACACAAGCTTGAAACAAAATTAAACGTATGCTTGTAAATTCCCAACGTAATTTCCAAAGGTAGGGGTACCCATGGATGGTTGGTACTCTGCCCCCAGCTTGAAAATATAGTGGCATAAGTCCAGAATGATAATGAAAGGCTGGAGACATGCCCCCCCAAGCTTCAATTCATTCACCGACTTTTAGGTTGTCATCAATTTATGTACTAGATAGAGAAAAAGGATAAGGGTGGATGAAATGAAGGTTCAAATACGAGACCTAATGAAAGACTCGACTCGACATCTACGAGATCTAGCGAAATAATTGACCTGACAGGAGATGTGATTGTTTCATTTTTTAACGAGCTTGACACAGGAAAAGAACTATGCTCAAGGCTCTGGGTTCAATCCCCGGATTTTTGTTTCATTTTTTAACGAGCTTGCTACAAAGCGGAAAAACTATGCTCAAGACCTTTGTTTCATTTTTTAACGAGCTTTCCACAGAGAAGAAAAACTATGCTCATGGATTTTGTTTCATTTTTTAACTATGCTCACAGCTTCTGTTTCATTTTTTAACAAGCTTGCCACAGAGAAGCGAAACTATGCTCGTAGCTTCTGTTTCATTTTTTAACGAGCTTTCCGCAGAGAATAAAACTATGCTTGTGACCTCTTGATCATGGCTTCCAAGAGGATAATTCTCTGGAAGGAATACATTTCAAGGAACAAATCTCAATCATGGCTTCCAAGAGATCTTCACTAGATGGAAGAACAATGCTCTGGAAGGAACACATGTCGAGGGCCACGTCAGGGGTAAGGAGATCATTCTCTGCTGGCCCTATTGAAGAGATCGCCATGTCAACTACCAGATCTAAGTCATAAGAGGTTGAGCTTACAGTGAGAGGCTCATCTTCATCAACAACTGAAGGCATGGGAGATAACGTCACATACTTTACCTGTGGCAGGGGCGATATTGTCTGCATATAAGAACTGTTTAGGGAGCTCAATGGGTTGGTAATCAAGTCAGTACCAATGCATGAAGTTTGATCAATAGCCACAATTCTTCCAATTGATCAATAGCCCCAGTGGAGTCGCCAATTTTTGTTGTAGGAAAATTCCCCTGCAGACAGGTGAATTCCCTCTTGGATCTTACACCCCTATGACCAAGACAAAAAAGTGTTAACTTTGATCACTGACGTTTCTTTAAACATAGCTAAACTATTCAATAGAGAAGAGGAAGAAAGTATGAGTATCTTTTTATGAAGTTTTTCCTCGCTCAGTCCAAGTTGAGCTTGATCTCCAAGTCCTTCAACGAGTCTTGCAATCCAATAAACAACGAAGACAAAGCATACTTCCTATTCTACCATAATTAGTTTAAATCTAAATTTATCTAAAGAGAGAAGTCCATGCCAATGTACACAAACTTGAAGGAAACAGGCCAAGCACATGTATTAATGAGAACTCAAAAGAGATACTTACAAACCATTGATGAAGTCGCAGCAGCCTCTCCAAGTCCTCCTTGTCTAGCCCTTGCACAAAGTTCCCAAGACCATAAGTTTGATACCTCCAATTTTCTTCCTTCCTTATGAGATCATAAGTTGGGTATCTCTGAATTCTTCCATGCCTCCTCCTCCATAGAAAGCCCTCGTTATATAGGATTTGGAGGCTTAACCACCATGGAGAGGACCTCTCATCAGATCCACTAAAAAATGGATCTCTAAGATATTTAGGGAGAAAATATTTCTTAAGGATTTTAGGGAGGANTTTGGAAGCTCCAATTTACATGGGATCAATGGCATATTGAAGAGGAAATATCATAGTATAATCTATAAAAATTTCAGCGGTAGAAGATTAGAATTTGAGATTTTATAATGAGTTGAATTTTGGTTAGTGGAATAGTCTCCAAAACCATATGCCCATCATGTTTAGTTGTAATAAACAAAATGTGACTCCTGGAAAGGATTTTGAAGGCTTATCCTTGGCACAAGAACAGAATGAAGAGGTGGAATTTATGATGTCCAAGTTTTAAGAGAGAATAGAGAGCCTAGAATATATAGCGGCAAGAAGCGTTGACATTGTAAAATTTGTAAGCAAAAAAAAAATCCAAGATTTTAAAAATTATCTCAAGGAAAATATAAAAAATGAACTATAAGAGATGGCGAGCAAAGGTGACCTCAAAGAGATGGCCAACAAATTATATGATCTTAAATAAATGAAGGGGAACCATTTGAAGGAGCTAAGATGCCCCTCCTTGCGCTAAACTCACATCCTCGAGAGGAGGATAAGGAGAACAATATTATTGAGTCCCAATCATATATGGAGAGAATTTTAACACATTTAGAGAATAAGAGGTTTGAGTCTTAGACACCTAATTATTCATCACTTTAAGATTCATATCATCATAGGTTAAACTCAAGACCAAGGAACTACCTTATTTTGAAGATCAATATGAATACATTAGATGGTAATGATCCCATAATGGATATTCCAAATGGAACAATTATCTTATCTAGACCAAATGCCAAATTTATAAAAGATAAATATTGCACCATTGTATTTAGAACCCCATCAATTTGTTTCGAATCAATGACTTTGTGATCACAAAAAGGACTCTATTATTTCTTGGTCCATTTTTTACGGATTAATTGATATCACATTGTGAGGATATTAAGAGCAACACCTTCTTTACCCAATTGATAAATCTCAATCCATAGAGGTCTAGTTACAGAGTACATTCAACAATTTCAAAGGTTGAGTCTTATAGTGAAGAAGATTCTAGAGTATATTTTGTTGGATATCTTTATGGGCACTTTAAAGGAAATCATTCAACATGAGGTGCATCTATTGAAGCCTAAATCCTTGGAGAATGCTTTCAATGTGGCAAGGAAAGTTGAAAGTAAAAATATGTCTACTAGAAGGGTTTCCACTAACACCTATAGAGAGAACAATGTTCCCACTCCTAACCTCACTCAATGTACAAGGTTGAATCCTTAGCAATTGGATGAAAGAAGAGAAAAGGGAATATGTTTCAATTATTATAGCATGTAGATTAAGGGACACAAGTGCAATGAGAATAAATAATTCTACATGGATTGTGAAGAAAATGAAGAAAAAATAATGGAACCTTCTCAAGATCTAGAACTAGAAGAGACTACTCCAACCATGTCTTGTCATACTTTAGCCGACATAAGCACTACTTAAAATCTAAATATATAAGGATGTATTAAAAAAAAAAGTAATAGTGTTGATTTATTTTGGTAGTGCCCATAAATTCATTAATTGAAAATTAGTCAAACTTCTCATTTGTTTTATATATCCATCACCGAAGTTTCAAGTAATGATTTCATATGGAGGTACCATAAATTGTTCAAGGAAGTGTCATAGTATGAAGCTCATTGTGGGGGATTATTCCTTAGATATCGCATTGATTCCAATATAAGTGGGTAGTGTTGATGTGGTCTTAGGGGTCTAATGGTTGCAATCATTGGGAATAGTGGTTTTTAATTTTCATAAACTTTTCATGAGATTTTCTTTAAAAGGTAGGGAAATTGAACTAAGAGGTGTGCAAGGGAAACCATTTGAAGTGATAATATCTAAAAAAATGATAAAAAAATTCAAAAACGAACACCATGGTGTAATTGCACATTTGTGCTCACTACTTGGACATGGGTTAGTCGATCCTAAGATATGGGGAAGCCCTGTATCAAGGGTGCACTCTGCACGAACATCGAAAGGGAATCGGGTTAATATTCTCGAACCGAGACATGGCGGCGGACGGCAATAGATGTTCAAACATATAAACCCTTTGTTCCCTTGGATCTCCAAAGAGTTATTGACAATCATTAAAGGTATTTGTGGAGATGCCAAAATGTCTTCCACTAGTTCCAAAGCATGATCATGTTATTCACTTTATCCTAGGGAGCCTTCCTCCTAACATCAGACGTAAGCAGAGTGAGATTGAGTGTATGGTTGAAGAGAAGTTATATGCTAGCTTAATCTAACCTAGCCAAAGTGATTTTTCATCATCAGTGATGATGGTTTACAAAAGGTATTGTTCATAGAATATACATCCAATTTATAGTGATCCAGATTGGATCATTATATTATTTCCCATATATCTCGATGCTTTCATAGTGGAAATTTTTGGTGGAATCAACTTGTAGGGTCATTTTAATGGCAAGTCCCAGTTTGGAAAATTGGGGTTTGAAACCATCTGAATCGATTTTGATGCATCAAATGGAATTTTTGGGGGTCAAAACTTTCTAAAATAAACCTCAAACCCTATAATGTTATTCTACACATTGAGACCTTTCCAATGATGTAAAAATCACGTAAATTGGAGCTCGTATGCAAAAGTTATGCCTCCTGCAAGTTGACCTACCATGTCTACCACCATGGTATGAGTGGATGCCACATCAACCCCCATTACTCACGCATATAGGGCTAGCCACATATGGAATTTCAAGCATATTCTGGAAGTTCCAAAACCTTATCACATTTTTTAAGACCTAGACAAAGCCCCATTTTATGTGTAAAACCCCTCATTAAGCCCTAGATATTGAATTATTACATTTATAGTATTATAATTGTATGTCGTCTAGAACCCTTCATGGTACCCTTTCATTATAATTGTACCATTTGTCTCCTATATATATATATATATATAAAGGAGAACTAGTCTTAGGAGCATATTATCTCATCTCATATTGTATTTTGAATTGAATATATCGTAAAAAGATTTTCCCCTATCGAAGTGGACTGTAATAATTGACTTTCTATCATTTTTAAGGTGTTGGATCATAACATTTGGTATTAGAGCATCGGTCCTAGGGTTTTTCTTCTTCAAGCAAGTCATCTTGTAATTTTCGCTATAACTTTTTTTCTGGGATGCTTCAAATAGTGAAACTTGGAGGTTATTTAGAAGACATATCAAGGTCTCTTTGATTTCAATTTTAGCTTCTGAATCATTATACTTTCATAGATATACCCTATGGAAGAAAAAAAATTTGACTAGTCCTATAACTAGTCTCAAATAGGTGTTCTGGGTAAAACGATCATATCTTCTTCAGGGAGGATCAAAATTTTATGAGACCTATTGCATTGGAAAGAGGACAGACCATAGAATTTCTGGTATAAATTTTAGAATTAGGTATTAAATATTGGACACATGGCATTCTATACAATTTCTCTCTCCTAAAAAGGCCAAAAATCAACAAGGTTTGGGAAGGTTACCCTAACTTTCATTTGGCACATCCAATTTTGGTCAAACCTATGGAATTGCAGAGAAGAAATTTCAAAGTACTATAGAAAATCTCAGACTCGGAAAAGCTGAAATTTCATAAATACATCAGAACGAAGGTCGTCCATGAGGACAGACTCCAAATTAAGGGCTTAAAAGGTACGTAACTTAAAATTGGCACAAATTTTTATTGGAAGACATATTTTTGGTGATTCAAAATTTGTAATAAAGAGGAAAAATAGGAAAATTATTGTTTTCTCACATGGCTCCAAAGGCTCCTCCAATATTTACTTCACTATCTAAACCTCCAGAAATCTCAACCATTACTCTAGATGAAATCAACGAGATTTATCGCCGGATGGAAAAGAGGATCACTGAAAATAGGGAACAAATGGAACATCAGATGGATGAAACTATGAAAAGAAATATGGATGAAATGGAAAACAAGATGGATAAGAATATGAATGAAAATAAGAATGAGATGAAAATAAATATGGATGAAATGGAAAATAAGATAGAGAAGAAGATGGATGACATGAAAAATAAGATGGAATACATGACAAATAAGATGGATGAAAATATACAAAAATCCATGAAGGAAATCCAAAATTCCTTGTCTTCCATGATGTTTCATGCTCAAGATGATAGACTCTCTAAAGGAGATATCAAAATGCAAGGAACTCAAGAAAATAAAGGTAGTATTTTGGTTGAACAACCTGCCGATAATAAGTGATTTTCTAGTGTATTTAACTCTAATAGTGGAGTTAATTACAATGGGGGTCCTAAATTAAAATTTCCCAATATTGAATTAAAGAAGTTTGACGGAACATATGTCTTTACTTGGGTGAACCAAATAAAGCAATATTTTGAACTGCATAATATTATGGATGATAAGAAAAGGATTCGCATGGAAAACATGAACTTTGAGATAAAACCATATCAAATGTATCAATGGGTAGTTAAAAGGAATCCCCCTCTTTATCATTATACTTGGGGTTTATTTACAAGAGACTTAGAAGAACAATATGGGAAAGTGTGGCAATAAGACTACTTCAGTAAATTGACAAGAATCAAGCACTTAGGTGATATTGAAGATTATAATTCATAATTTCAGGTATTGGCCACAAGGGTGGATGACATAAGTGATGAACAATTGTTGGAATCTTACATGGGTGGATTAAAACAATACATTAAACATGAACTTTTCTCAAGACATCCTACAAATGTTATGGAAGCTATGCAATATGCTCGTCATATTCAAGCCAAAAATAAGGCTACACACAAGTCTACCATTGGAGCATACACAACAAGCAAATATCATTTTGGGGGTCATAAGACAAGTGTACCTCAACCAACAAGGTTGACACCTCAACAAATGGATGAAAGAAGAGAAAAAGGACTATGTTTCAATTGTGACAACAAATACAGTAAAGGGAATAAATGCGGTGAGAAGAAATTATTCTACATCAGAAATTCAAGTAATGATTGCAGATGGAGGTACTATAAATTGTTCATGGAAATTCCATAGTATTAATCTCAACATGGGGGAGTATTTTTTGGATAGCCCCAAGATTTACATCCAAATGGGGGGTGTTGATGTTGTATTAGGGGTCCAATGGTTACAATCATTGGGAACAATGGCTCTTAATTTTCAAGATATTTTCATGTGATTTTCCTCAGATGACAAGGAAAATGATCTTAGAGGTATCCAAGGGAAACCCTCTAAAGTGATAAGCTCTAATAGCATGACAAAATTAATCAAAAAGGGACATTGGGGTGTAGTTGCACAATTGTGCTCACTTGATGTTTAAATATCTATATCCTCTGCTCCATTAGAGCTCCAAATAGTTATCAACAATCATTCCAAGGTATTTGGTGAAATTCCAAAGGGTCTTCCACCTGCTCAAGATCATGACCATGTTATCCATTTGCAACCAGGAAGTGTACCACCTTACATTAGTCCTAGCATGTATCCATATGCACATAAGAGTGAGATTAAGCGCATGATAGAAGAAATGTTAGAGGCCGACATCATTCAACCTATCCAAAGTTATTTCTCTTCACTTGTGGTGATGGTTACAAAAAAGGATGGTTCATGGTGTATGTTCCTAGATTATAGATAACTCAACAAAATGACCATCAAAGATAGGTTTCCTATTCCTATCATTAATGAATTATTAGATGAATTGCATGCAGAAAAAGTATTTACTAAGCTAGATCTTCATTCGAGATATCATCAAATCATAATGAGGCGGGAAGACATTCCTAAAACAGTTTTTAGAAAACATGAAGGTCATTATGAGTTTTCGGTTATGCCATCTGGGCTTACTAATGCACCTTCAACATTTCAAAGCTTGATGAATTATATTTTCAATCACTACCTTAGAAAATTTGTGTTGATATTTTTTGATGACATACCAATCTACAAAAAATATTTGGAAGAGCATGCACAACATGTTGACAGAGTATTACAACTATTGGAAGAGCAACAAATTTATGTAAAGCCTTCCAAGTGTGTCTTTGGGGCTCAATAAGTGGAATATTTGCATCATATTGTAGCTCATGAAGGTGTAAAAGTGGACCCTAACAAAATTAAATCTATGAGGGAATGGCCAATTCCCAAAACCTTAAATAAACTTAAAGGATTCATAGGATTAACATGTTATTATCGCAAGTTTTTCAAGAATTATGGTCAAATAGAAGCACCTATAACAACATTATTAAAGGAGGAATCATTTTATTTGACCGTAGAAGAAACCAAATATTTTGAAAAACTTAAAGAGGCTATGTGTATTACTCCCGTCTTGACCACACCAGACTTTGCAAAAACATTTATTATGGAGTGTGATGCCTCGAGACATGGAATTGGTGCAGTTTAAATGCAAGAATGAAGGCCCCTTGCCTTTGAAATTAGCAAACTTAAAGGAAAAAACTTGGTAAAACCCATTTATGAAAAATAAATGTTGGCCACACTACATGAAACTCAGATATGATGATGCTCTTACCTAATACGAAGACACTTCAAAGTAAAAACAAATCATGATAGTTTGAAGTGCTTCTTGGAGCAACGATTATCTTTAAAAGAGAAACAAAAATGAGTCAGAAATATGCTAGATTATGACTTTGAAATTATCTATAAAAAAGGAAAACATAATGTTGTGGTAGATTCCCTTTCAAGAAAAGAAGAATAAACAGAAGATTCACTATGTGTTGTTTCTATTATGCAATCTGATTGGGTGGAGAAGCAAGGATGGAATGAAAGAAAGACCAAGAGGTATGCAAGATCATTCAACAACTACATGAGGAGACCAGATCATTAGATAATTTTGTATGGAAGAATGATTTTCTACAGCATAATGATCACTTATATGTATGTAAGAATTCCCAACTCAAACAGAAGGTCCTTTTTGAATTGCACACTTCTCTTATAGGACGACATTCAAGATTCTTAAAAACATACCACGTGATCAAGAATGAATTTTTCTAGGGAGGACTTAAAACTGATGTTCAAAAATTTGTGTCTGAATGTTTAGTCTTCCAACAGAATACAGGAGAAAAAATCTAGATGTCAGGTCTCCTGCAACTCTTAACTATGCCAATTCAATGTTGGGAAGAAGTTTCAATGGATTTTATTACAAATTTACCAAAATATGAAGGAAAGACTGTCATCATGGTAGTAGTGGATCGACTGAAAAAGTATTCCCATTTCTTCTCTCTTTCTCATCTTTTTAAAGCAAGTACAGTCCGCAACATTCATGGAAATAGTTCAAAACCTACATGGAGTCCCAAAGATTATTGTAAGTGATAGAGATCCAATTTTCACTGGAAGTTTTTGGACTGAATTATTTTCTTGTTTGGGTACTCAACTGGCTCATAGCATCTTACCACCCTCAATCCAATGGGAAAATTGAGAATGTGAATAAATTTCTAGAAGGATATCATCGTTGTTCTGCATCTGATAAACAAACACAATGGGTCAAGTGGTTTCCCTTGGTGGAATGGTGGTACAACACGTCCTTCCATAAGTCATCAAAAATGTCCCCATATCTAGAACTTTATGGATATCATCCTCCATCCATTACATCACCCTTAAAATGGAATACAAAGGTTCAAGCAGTGGAGGACCACATATGGAACCAACAAGAGGTTCTCAAACTATTGAAGGACAACTTGGTTATGGCACAAAATAGGATGAAACAACAATTAGATCAACATCATAGTGAAAGGGAATTTAAAGTGGG
>JZKD02S1289728.1:194089-207419 GCA_000966675.3 Picea glauca | reverse complement strand
TTTAGGTTTCCTTATGGAGGTTCAAGAGGGGCGCAAAGGGCAAAGAGGAGCCCATTCACTCTTATGTTCACTTGGAGAGTTTGAGAGAGAGCATTGAGGAGAGGATGGTGGCTATAGTTGAGGAAAGCTTGGGCGCCCCCATTCATGGTGGTAGCCAAGAGGCTTAGACCCTCATTTATTTGTGGGAGTTGTTCTTGCTTGGAGGAGGGCGCACTTATAGCAGGGAGGTCTTGCAGTGGTCAGATTGCTTCAAGGACAGTTTCAGTGGAGAGGTAGCTCACATATTCTGAGTTGTGTGCAAGGATTTCTCCATCACAGCATCCAGGAGCAAGGGCGCTTCATTTCAATGGATTGGGCAACTTGTGAGGAAGGTGTACCATGCTAGGGTGCATCTCTATCTCTTGGACTTGTGTTGCAGCTTGAGACAAGCTGCTATTGTATCAGGTTCATTTGTTTCATGTACTTGTTGTATTCCACCTTCTATTCTCCACATATATACACTCATATCCCAAACCGGTTTTCCCCGGGGGGTTTTTAACCAGGGTCATGTTGACCAAAAACACCTGTGTTCATTTTCATGTATGATAGTGTTTAGAACAGCATTATTTCAGCAATAAAGATCTCTAGGTTTGTTACATATTTTATGGTATGCATGTGCTAACATCTTGGTGACAAAAACTACATGCTAGAGCACCTAAAAGGCCTATGTAACCGTAACAAAACAGCCTTGAAGTTCCTGAACAATTTGTTGTTATAAAACAGCAGCAAACCATTGTTTGACAGTTGAAACTTAGGGCCAACTTGAGATCAAAGACAAACCTAGTTGGCAGCTTGTTAGAACCTGGAAAATCTTCGCAGATCCTCTTGGGCCCTAGGTATTGTTTCCTCTCTTCTAGATAACCTAGGTCAAGGATCAAGGACTAGGATTAAAACCCTAAGGTGCAAAGCATCTTGGGCCTTAGGTTCTTAACCCTAGCAAGAGATTTCTTTCACAAAAATTGGACAAGCAAATCATATGGAGGAGAGAAAGACTTATGTCTCCTCCTTAGGGTTTCATCGAGACAAAGTAACATGCAACAAGATAGTAATTATCACCTTAAAACATTAACAATGACATAGAATTGCAGCAATTACTTACTTATCCAAGTCACTAGGCATAGAAAAAACCCTAGTTGCAGCAACAATTCATCCAAAAAAGCAAAAGTATCCAAAAAGATCCTTCTCCAAGAGTACCGCATGAGATCCAAGAGACAAAAAAAGAGAAATAGCTAACTTTTCTAAGGTAGCACTCCCACAGATGTGAGAGGAAGTGATGATCCAAATGAATGGAGCGCTAGCCTTATTTATAAGGGAAATCCTAGTGTTCCAATCGTCTCAAAATTGAAAAGTCATGTCTATAAGTGAGGCTGACCCCTTAGATTTGCCTTTACAAATGATAAATCATGTCAAAACAATACAAAAATGCCCTCATAGGTCACACATGTGGTGACATCATGCTCCAAAAGGGTGTGTAAAGGCCTTCCAAGGCCACATGTCATCATCTCATGGTGCAGCCATGGCAGGAGGTGCATCTCCTCATCTATGGTCATGTCACATCATCAATGGTACCCCAAGTGGTCATCAAGCCCAATCATCATCAAACCCTAAAGTGTGACGTCATCATCAAAGGAGGGCCAACGTCCAATGTAGAGCGTTGTGTCCAAGGTGGAGAGGAGTGTATCTCATCTCTGCAAGGCATCTAACTGTCCATCGGTGCACCGTCCTCAATCCAATGAGTAATAATCCCTGGGGTACACTGCCCACCATGTGGGCTTCTAGCCCATTTGTGTGTCATCATGACCAAATCTGTCAAAATTGAGCCCATCTATCCATCGTCCAAGGTCCTGGAGATGTGAGAGCTACTCTCTAAATGTGTCAAGTCACTAGGTGACCCATTGCTCTACATCACATGTGCCCTATCCTGCAATAGAGACACAACGTCTTAGGTGAAAGCCTAGGGCGTTCTTCAAAGAACCATGTCAAGGGCATCCAGATCAAAACAAAATATGAAATCAAGCAAGCCAATGTTCATAAGTTATACCAATCCTTGAGTCATGTAAAATAAGTTGTTACTTAAGATATAAGCCACATGAACAATTCACATCAGTATCCCATTCAAATCTCACACTAGCTCGAAACTTTATGTAAGTTGGGAAGTTTAAATATGGGAGGACCTTCATCTGACCCTATTAGGTGTGCCAACAAAAACAGTGAACGAAAAAACCCAGGTAGAGGGACATGTCCCGAGGGAAACAATGAAAGAAAAGAACCCTTCAAGAGTAAGTGTGATAGTGGTACGTGTTAGTCTTACTTCATGGCTTATGGTGTCATTGAATCCATTTCTATGAGCGCCTTTGTGGAGGGTGCGCTTGATCTTGAGGTACCACTTTCTAAGCGCTACTTTTTTCCAAACCCTTAATCTGCCTTTTTATTTGTCCTCTTATCATATTTTCGAGTCCCCTTTTATAAGGTTTCAAGCTATGGCATCACTGCTTTGGACTAGGGCGAACGCGAAAAGGGTAGAGCTCAAGTTTGGACTGGCTTTTGAGAGTCTTTTGGTATCATTCCTTTCTTTCTTTAGCATCATTCTTTTATTCTTTTAATAGTTGTTGCAATCAACCTTTGGGCCTTCAGCCCCTCTTCTCATGAGAGAATGGACCATGACCCATTACAGAAGTTTAGTACACTGCGACAGGCTCTAGGATGGAAAGTGTTAAGTATGGCAGGGAAATGAAATGTTACCCTTGTGAGGGCACCCCAGTAATACCCCTTTTCCCTAGGCAGTGACAACATGGGACTAGGGCACAGATGCTAGCCACCAAGGTGAAACAAGGAAATAAACATAACTTCTTGAGCTAGTGATCCATTCTCCGACTTCAACCAATGATTCTCATCCACAAGCCTAGTATATTAAGCACAACACTTCGCATGAAAGAAGGACTAATATACCTCATGGTGACGCTCGCTTACCATCTCCCATACACTAAGTTGACTGAATGTGATGAGCTTGGTTGATCTGAAGCATAAGAGGCAATCTGAGGGGGGATGTTGGAATGTTATATGTGGACATGTTGATCATCATCATGGTCGAGATCACTGTCTTCATTGCGGGCCATGAGACATGATCTCCTCCAGTTACCCCTGGGCATGGGGGGGTAACACCTGCCACATATTATCCACGATTCCCAACATTGGTTCATTTATGGCCAAGACCCTAGTCAAGGGATATAAATTCCTTCTATTCCTATGCAAAAGGTGTCAAATCAACAAAGAAACCTAGTGGTATAATAGCTACAATAATGTTTGGCTTTAGCATCTATACAAAGTATTCCAAGTACAAAACCTCTCAACTATAGTCAAGCATAAGTTGTTCATATCCCTTCCCAATTTTGAATAGATGATTGCTAAGGTAATAGGAGAATAGTAAAGACGATTGTCAAACTTTGGTTGCAATGAGTCAAAATACTACTTGCTTATTAGTAGCTCAAGTAAATAGTCCCAACAACTTCCTTTTATAACGTGCCATTATCCCATTTATAATTTATGGAATTAAATACTTCAAAAATTGTGCGACATCTTTATCGTAGATACCGGAAACTATTCAACATGATACACAATATGATGTTGAAATTATAATATAAGAATTATAAGTGCCCTTTGACTACCAAAAAGACCACACAAACGATTAAACAATCCCAAAAATTGATGAAATCAAAAGCAAACAAATGTATGGAAAGGCAAGAAGGAATTCAAGCAAAACATTTTGTATTTTGCAATTCAAATGATACCTTTCCAACAAGGCAATAAATGACGCCATTGAACGATTTAATTCTACAAGATGATTCTCCAAGGTATGAACTTAAAAGTTGCACTTTGTCTTTATAATGTTACACAGTAATATCCAATCCACGTGAGGTTGTTTTCTAGTTGATTGATAACCTAAATAGGAGAAATCGAGAGTTATTTAATTTTTATGAAAGGAAGGATACTCAACCAAAATGTTAAAGCGCAAATACCTAGTTAAATAGGAGGCCTCTAGGAACCAAAAACAAAGGTTTTTCACAATATTCATAAATCTTGGAAAGGCAAGCAAAAGGTCATATCAAAATTGACAAGACTAACTAGGGGGGAAAGTCCACTGTGAGAAAGTATTCGAATAAGGAAAGTGTGTTGAGATAACAAGAAAGTCTTCAAGGACAAACAAGACTTGATTATCACTACTTATCAGGATGTCAGTGTGTAGCATGTTAATCACCTGTAACAAGGAAATACAAAAGTTTCTTGAGAATGAGGATTGCTAACCAAGTCTAGCAATTAAAGAAATAAGGACTAGCCATGCTACCTTTGTTAGTTGTTTGGCAAAAGTCGGCTTAAAAAGTGAAGCTCGAGAATAAAAAGAATCTCACAATTGTGAAGATGGAATATTTTTTGAGAGAACCTACAAAGAGGATGAGTATGTTGTTAAGATGATAATTGATCAAGTCAAAAATGGTCGAATAAACTTCATTCATCCTCCCAAAATTAGCAAAGAAACATATGATAAATTGGATATGACACCTGAGAAGTCTATCTTAGACAAGATAGTGGAAAAAATCACAAAGATCACTGGTCATTTGTCAAACATTAATAAAATTATCTTATCTTATCTCCCAATGATTCAATCACATAGTTGCATTGACAACAAGCAATTTCAAAGCGAAAAAAAAGACTAAAGCATAAGTGAATAATTCAATAATATACAAAATACAAAGAATGGGGATGGATGTAATCAAAAACAACAAACAAGAAGGATTAACACAAAAATAAAACAATGAACCCACAAAGCTAGATGATGATGAATAATAAGTTTACCAACAAAAAGGCAATATACAAGGTGCCAACTAATTTTTTCAAGTTCACATGTCATTTACCTTTTAAGTTTTTTGCTTGTGTACTATGTTGCCTTGTACATAGTTTAGGCTTGTTAATTATTTAGTCCATATCCAAGAGAGTATGCATCTTTAACAACCAAATATACAATCGTAAAAACGGTTAAGTTTAGGAATCCTTTTAGTGTAAAGATCCCCGAGGGATGTTCTGATTGTAGATAAAACATTTAGTATAAACAGCAGAAGACCTTGCTATTTTGAGGAGGCCAGAATCAGCACTCCTCGACAAGGATTTTAAACACTTGCAAGTGTTTTGAGGTCAACGAATGAATTAATTAATTTTGCCTACATTTAGCTTTCTATTCAATGACTGAATGCATAAATTAAATGCTAATGATGCGCAATATAGTAGATGTTAACTTTGGTCATTTGAGTTAAAACCACATGTTATTTAATTCATTTACAACAAAGATTGATAAGTTGAATTTTGTTAGAGATGTTCTTGGAAAATGGGCATTGTTTTTTAGAACTGCAAACATTAGGACAACAAAACTGTAGCAAGACTCAAAATCCACAAACGAGGCCAACTTGGAAAGACATCTCAATGCACACATGGAGACTAAAGAAATTGCAACTATTAAAAAGCTAGATTATATACAAGAGCAAGACTGAAGGTTAAAATACATAATGACATGGTTGAATCTAGGAGAAAAAATACTAAATATTGTATAAAGTTGCACTCCAAAGGAGGTTGGGAATAAAATCAGTCGGATAAGTTAGTCAATATAAAATAGCTCAAGATATTTCAAAAATTGAAGAAAATGTCTATTTCTCCAAAACAAATTACATGGAAAAAGGGTCGATAAAAAGAAATGAGATGGCATAACAGTTGTTAGAAAATCTCATAAAGATGGCAAAAGATACCATGACCAAGAATCCAACAAGGAAAAGTGTTGGGTATATGTTGTCTACTGCTTTTGGAAATGCTTATAAAATATATGATATCAAATGTAGAGCTTTTCTTGTTTTGGTCATTGTGTAGATCGTGTCAGCATGTAAATTTGAGTTGATAATATGTCTACCATTCTCTTTGCAACAAATCATTTGTTTCCATAATCCCTCTATATAATGCCTGGATATGTATTTGGTCTATGTCTACACGTTGTAACCAAATACCAGCATACCCAATATTCACAGATCCAGATTATTTAACCCATACCTTAAACTCATGTACCCCTGTTAATTTTGTAGCTCAGAAGGTGTCTAAGCATTGGCCTAGGTGTCCAGGCATGCTTATGGACACTAATTTAAATACCCAGATCAGCATTTAATTCCTAAGTTTCAACTCATTCTATTTCACTCAGATTTCTAAAGTGACTTTTAGAAATTAATAATTCACTTAAAGTGAATTTCTGGAGGCTTCTAGAAGACTCTTGGAAAAGTGAGTGAGAGTGATAAAAGAAGGCCGAGGGTGAAGGGAAGACACACTTGGAGCTAAGAGCTGAAGAGGGTGATTTGGCTGAAGAGGGCGATTTGGCTGAAAAAGAGGGCGAATTTGCAGCTGGAGGAAAGGCGATTTTGCAGAGTCGAAAAAACAGGGCCAAAAAACGCTGGGTCAAAAAAGTTGGGCCAGAAAAAGCAAAGCCGAAAAAGCTGGGCCAGAATATGCAGGGTCGTACACGCCGAGTTTGCTAGGCTGTAAGAAATTTCTGAATTAGTTGATGTAATTATTTTCTTCCTCTTAAGCCAATAAAATCCTCTCTTTGCTGGTTTTCCCCACACTGGGGTTTCCAAGGTATTTCCAGTGTTGATGTGTTTATGTGCTTGCTTATTATTGCTTCTGCTGTGATAAACTAGTTAATAAACTCAGTTGTATTTTCTGTTGCATAGTTCAGAAATTTATTTCGGGTTAAAAGATCAATTTCTAGGTATAAAACTATTGGCAAATTAAATTTGATTGTTGGGTTTTACGAAAACTAACATGGTATCAGAGCTCAGCCTCTGAATACAAGAAGCTAAGTCGATTTTATAGGTAACCACAGACAAAAATTAGCAAGGGGTTGAATTGTCCAAGAGGTCATGTGAGCTAGAGCAGCAGACAGAATGGAAAATGTAGGCTTGAGGTTTGAAGATAGACGGGAAGGGGCTTCCAACTTCAGTCCATGGAGAGAGTGAATTGCCTTGGTGCTGGAAGAACAAGGATTATGGGAATTTGCCGAAGGTACAGCAGTTCTTCCAGCAAATCTAGCACAGGGGGCAGCTCATCTCAAAAAGAATGTAAAAGCTAGAAGAATCATCTTTGATGGAGTCAAAGACTACATTATTCCTCACCTGTCAGGCAAGAAGACAGCCAAGGATATGTGGGAAGAATTGACCAAATTGTACCAGTATGATAACCAGAGAGAAAAATGTTGCTCAAGGAGAAACTCGGGAGCACAAAGATGGCCAGAGGATATTTTGTTGCTACATATCTCACCAAGTTCACTCAGATCAGAGATGAGCTGGCAGCAGTTGGGGAGACCGTGAATGAGACTGAACTGGTGAGGACAGCCTTGAATGGCTTCACCAAACAGTGGGATGTGTTTGTCCATGGAGTGGTAGCACGGGAGAAACTCCCTGACTGGGAAAGGCTATGGGANACCATGGGATAGTTACATTTCAGAGGGAGTCCGGGATGCCAATGATGGTGAGAGACGTAATATATGTTTTGGGTATGACGAAGCACCTAATATCAGTTTCAGCCTTGGAGCATAGGGGCTATGTGGTCTCATTTTAGGATGGGCGAGTGTACATCAGGCCCAAGGACTCTAAGACAATGAAAGTGATTGGATTCGGGAAAGAGAAGTTGTATAAGCTTTAGTTTGAGCCAGACCAAGCATTGGTGAGCAGCGCATGTGACATGGCAGAGTTGTGGCATAGTATGAAGGCGCATTTGCATCATGGAGCACTCAAAGTGCTCAAGGAGATAGTGATAGGACTTCAAGATTTTAGCACAAAGTATCATGGGCCCATGTCATCACCATCCTTGAGTGGGTACGAGTATTATGTCACCTTCATCAATGATCATTCCAGAAGAACCTGGATCTATTTCATGAGGACCAAGAACGAGGTCCTCAGTCAGTTCCAAGAGTTCAAAGCTCTTGTGGAGAACCAGATGGGCAAAAAGATCAAGACACCGAGATCCAACAATGGAGGTGAGTACACCTCGGAGGCCTTCAAGGATTTTTGTGCAGGTGTTAGGATAAAGAGAGAGTTGACTGTTCCATAACAACCCACAAAAGAACGAGGTGGAGGAAAGAAAGAACAAGGCAACTGTTGGGGCTGCGAAGGCTATGTTGTACGATCAAGATATGCCTAGATTCTTGTGGGCAGAGGCTTGCAACACTGCAGTCTACATACAGAACATAACTCCTCACAAGCTGTTGGGGAGGAAGACTCCTAAGGAAGTATTTACAGGGAGACCAGAAGTTGGACACTTCAAGATTTCCAGATGCCTAGTCTATTGTCATGTCCCCTCAGAGAAGAGGACAAAGCTCGAGGCCACTGCGGAGAAGGGGATCTTCGTTGGATACAGCGAGACTTCCAAGGCGTACAAAGTCTACATTCCTTCCTTGAGGAAGACTGTTGTCAGTAGGGATGTTAAGTTTGAGGAGGACAGAGCCTTCAGGAAGGCTCATGGGACTGTTCCTACAACAGCAGGGGATCAGGAGCTAGAGACTCGGAAGACTAAGGATACACAAGTTACAGGTGCAGGTATAGGTACAGGTGCAAGCACAGATGATCAAATTGCAAATCAAGATGAGCAGGAGGCTCCTCTGGTACAGGACACTCCTTCTACTACTAGGAGGAGGAAGACCAGATGGGCAGAGCAGACCTTCAGAGAGGCACAAGAGTACGTGGGTGCTCCTAGGACTTCTATTAGGGAGAGTAGAGCACCATAGAGATTTTCCAGTTACATGTCTCTAATAAGCAAGCTATTAGAGGTCGAGCCTTCTAGCTATGAGGAGGCATCACAGCAGCATGTGTGGAGAGATGCCATGGTGGAAAAGTATGCTTCCATCGTGAAGAATGATGTATGGGAGGTTGTGCCCCGCCCAGAGGGGAAATCAGTGATTGGCTCGAGATGGATCTACAAGATCAAGCACAATGCGGACGGCAGTGTGGAGAATTTCAAAGCCCGCTTTGTGGCAAAGGGGTTCTCTCAAAAGGATGGAATAGATTATGATGAGACATTCACCCCAGTGGCGAGATACACTTCGATCAAGGCCGTGATATCGATTGCAACAGAGATGGAGTGGAAGATCCACCATATGGACGTGAAGACAACCTTCTTTAATGGAATCATTAAGGAGGAGGTGTATATTGAGCAGCCAGAAAGTTTTGAGATGCAGGGGAGAGAGTCCTACGTGTGCAGATTGACGAGAGCCTTGCATGGGCTCAAGCAGGCTCCCAGGGCGTAGTACTCACGGACAGACAACTACTTGCAGAGGATGGGCTTCACCAAGAGTGAGTCAGACTCTAACCTCTACTACATCATAGTTGGAGGTGAGCCACTCATTCTTGTGTTGTAAGTGGATGACCTGTTTTTCATAGGTTCAGAGAGGCTCATTGCAGAGATGGGGTGGAAGATCCACCAAATGGACATGAAGACGGCCTTCCTTAATGGCATCATTGAGAAGGAGGTGTATATTGAGCAATCAGAGGGTTTTGAGGTCCAAGGGAGAGAGTCCCACGTGTGCAGATTGAAGAGAGCCTTGTATGGGCTCAAGCAGGCTCCCAGGGCGTGGTACTCACGGATAGATAGCTACTTGCAGGGGATGGGCTTCACCAAGAGTGAGGTAGACTCTAACCTCTACTACATCATAGTTGGAGCTGAGCCACTCATTCTTGTGTTGTATGCGGATGACTTGTTTCTCACATGTTCAGAGAGGCCCATTGCAAAGATGGGGTGGAAGATCCACCAGATGGACGTGAAGACGGCCTTCCTTGATGGCATCATTGAGGAGGAGGTGTATATTGAGCAACCAGAGGGTTTTGAGGTCCAAGGAAGAGATTCCCACGTGTGCAAATTGAAGAGAGCCTTGTATGGGCTCAAGCAGGCTCCCAGGACGTGGTACTCACGGATAGACAGCTACTTGCAGGGGATGGGCTTCACCAAAAGTGAGGCAGACTCTAACCTCTACTACATCATAGTTGGAGGTGAGCCACTCATTCTTGTGTTGTATGTGGATGACTTGTTTCTCATAGATTCAGAGAGGCTCATTGCAGAGTGCAAGAAGGATCTTGCTTCAGGGTATGAGATGAAGGATTTGGGGTTGATGCACTACTTTCTAGGGTTAGAGGTGTGGCAGCGAGACGGTCAGACTTTCCTTGGACAAGGGAAGTATGCAATGGAGATTCTGAAGAGATTCAGTATGCAAGACTGCAGGCCTATGTCTACGCCCATGTTAACCAATTGGAAGAAGATTGATGCTTCCAGATCAGAGGCAGCGGACCCTACTCTTTACAGAAAATTGATTGGCTCTCTGATGTATCTGGTCAACACTAGACCAGATATTTGCTTTGCGGTTAACACACTCAGTCAGTTCATGGTTGAGCTGAGGAGGATACACTGGGTGGCAACGAAGCATGTTCTGAGATATCTATGTGGCACGGTCGAGTATGGGTTGAGTTACATCCAGGGAGATGGGGTGAAGCTGACAAGCTTTACAGATGCAGATTGAGCAGGCAGCACAGTGGACAGGAAGAGTACATCACAATGTTGTTTCAACTTGGGATCGAGAGTTGTTTCCTGGTTCAACAAGAAGCAGAAGTCAGTGGCATTGAACTTTGTTGAGGCAGAGTACATGGCAACTAGCTTAGCTGCATGTGAGGCCATTTGGCTTCGAAAGTTGCTCATGGGTCTGTTTGGCCAGAAGGTGGATGCAACTATCCTTCACTGTGACAATCAAAGTTGCATCAAGCTCTCTAAGAATCCAGTGTTTCATGACAGATCCAAACACATAGAGATCTGATTTCACTTCATTAGGGATTGTGTGCAGAAAGGGACAATGAAGCTAAAATATGTGCCTATAGGTGAACAAGTGGCAGACATTCTCACGAAGGCCTTAATGAAAGGCAAGTTTGTCTTCTTCAGGGACAAGTTGGGGGTGGTACAGAACACCTTCCTTGCTAAGAGGGAGTGTTAATTTTGTAGCTCATAAGGTGTCTAAGCATTGGCCTAGGTGTCCAGGCATGCTTATGGACACTAATTTAAATACCCAGATCAACATTTAATTATATCCTAAGTTTCAACTTAGGAAAAGCATAAAATCACTTAAATGATTTCTATTGGCTTTATTTCACTCAGATTTCTAAAGTGACTTTTAGAAATTAATAATTCACTTAAACTTAATTTCTGGAGGATTCTAGAAGACTCTTGGAAAAGTGAGTTAGAGTGATAAAAGGAGGTTGAGGGTGAAGGGAGGACACACTTTGAGCTGAGAGCTGAAGAGGGCGAATTCGCAGCTGGAGGAAAGGCGATTTTGCAAGGCTGTACAGGCCGAGTTTGCTGGGCTGTAAGAAATTTCTGAATTAGCTGTTGTAATTATTTTCTTCCTCTGAAGCCAATAAAATCCTCTCTTTGTTGGTTTTCCCCACACTGGGGTTTCCAAGGTATTTCTGGTGGTGATGTGTTTATGTGCTTGGTTTATTGTTGCTTCTGCTGTGATAAATTAGTTAATAAACTCAGCTGTATTTTCTGTTTCATAGTTCAGAAATTTATTTCTGGTTAAAAGATTAATTTCTGGGTATAAAACTATTGGCAAATTAAATCTGATTGCTGGGTTTTAAGAAAATTAACACCCCCAGACCCTCAAACCCCAGGTTGGCAACCTTGGCTTTGAAGAACTTTTTGGTTTCCTTCCTTGGTTGCTTGAAATATACTATAGTATATGCTTGCAATCGAACTCTTGCATCCATCCATCTATCAATCTATACACATGCGTGTCAATTTTTCTCAAGCTGATTTTTTTTTCGTAAAGATTCTATTGAGTTTCAAATCTGAGGCCTTCCCCAGCAACCCTCATGATGTTTTAAGTATCCCTACCAACAAAGTATGATACCACTCCTTGGCGTCACTTCAACAGAAAGTCAACATAGGTTTTTGGCATTGTCCATTATAACATAGTTTTGACTCTTAGTCATTTTCGAGAACATGACCAATAATCTCTAAACATTAAGCAGTTTGGCATATAAATATTTATCACAGTTAACTTAATTTGAGAGGTAAGGCATAAATTTGTTCAGGTAATTATCAATATTAAGTTCAAGATGCTTGCTCTGCCCACTTGGCAAAAAAATAACTCCAAATTAGAAGCAAGGACAGTTATTTACTAGTTTCACTGATTCAGATATTAGATGGTTAGGTTAGGCAATGTCTAACTAAGGAAGAAGAAGTGAGTCCTTTATATGTGGTAGAAAGCATAATAAGAAACTCTAGTTATAGTTTTATCTCAACAAACTTTTTGTGAGTTTGAAACTAACTTATGCTCGAAGGTGCCCAAAGGGATTGGATCCAATGGTGGAAAGCAAGGAGTTTTTCACCGTTGGACAAGGTTCAATTCCCATGAGGGCCTAACTTGAAGCCATGGGGGCACCCTTGAGGTAGTGGTCGAACGTGTGGTTGCACCCAAAGATATTATATTAAATAATATCGTGACCCATGCACACACAAGTGGATCAAAGCCCACCCCCATGTCCTTCAATTTTATTTGTGCACCCAAAGATATTATATTAAATGATGTCGTGACTCGTGCACACATAAGTGGATCAAAGCCCACCCCCGTGTCCTTCAATTTTTCACCCCCGCATGGGGTGTCAGGGATGCATTCAAAGCGTCGGTGGGCCCCCGACCCCCCCTCCACCTAGCCCCTCGCGTAGCAAACAGTTNCCTAGCCCCTCCCGTAGCAAACAGTTGCCAACCGCCTCCGTCACCCATATCACCTCCCCATGCGATTTAAGCTCTCCAGCCCCTGTCTTTTCCCGACACTCAAGTGGTTTCGTCCTAGTATTCAACTCATGCTCCTGCACTCAGCTCACCTATTCGATCCTCATGTCCTTCGCATGTGGTATGGGAAGGTGGCGGAGCGGCTCTGTTTAATGATGGATACGGCCCATATCCTTGTCAATTATGGGTGCATCCTCTACTTATGGCTCCTGGCTTTGGGTGGCTATGTTAGTTGCATCCCTCTCTAGCTTCATTGCTACTTCTCTTTGGTTGTTCATCTTTTTTGTCCCCCGCTTCCATCCACGTTTTCTCTGCTCCACCCTATGGTGTGTGCTTCCTCCACCTCCTTGCTCCCGCTTCTCGCGCTCTGCTTTCCCTGTTCCTTTGATATGGCAAGAGGAAGCTCCTCTCGCTGAGACCGTGGTGGCACCTCGTG